>PVJO010015484.1:0-43509 GCA_004026905.1 Hystrix cristata
CAAATGGCCTTTATGACCGTGCAAATTTTATATTTAAAATATCTGTCACATATCAGGATATTATATGGTCATTGTAGCAGGATACTTAGAAGGATCACAGTATAAGTTCCTTGAAATGTGGAAAACAACCATGACCTCCTTAGCCAATCACTGTTCTCTTAAAAAAGAGTTTCTGGGGACTGGGAATTTAGCTCAGTGATTAGAGTGCTTGCCTTGCAAGCACAAGGCCCTGAGTTTGATCCCTGGCACCAAAAAAAAAAAAAAAAAAAAAAAAAAAAGTTTCTGCCTTGTTCCTGAGCCTTGAGAAGATAGAGGGACATGAACCACAAAGTGACCATGAAATCTGAGATGCTCATGAACTGAGTTTATCGATCCATGGAGCCATAAACTTGAGTGTGCCCAACAGCACCTCCCAGCCAATGAAATTTTATATTCAATGTCAGGCTCAAGTATATCCTGAAGACACAAATAAATTGCTTGAGAATGTACTGTTATTTACATACTGCTGATAGGCGTCCTTCTCTTATACTGCCACATATGTGATCTTGCGGGAAGTTGCCTTTTAGAATCTAATTAAAGAGGAGAAAACTAATAATTTGGCCTACAAATGGTCTTGCTCCAGAGCATGAGTCATAAATGGATGACTGGATAATCACAGCCTTAATCAGAGGCAACTTAAACGACAGCAGGAGGATGACATTAAGAGAAGAAATGTCTAGATATTCTAACCTACATTCACACAATGGCTAATGATTTGTCTGGATGGTCATGGACTGGGATTTAAGACAAAGTATGAGGGAAGACATACAAGTATGTATGAACTTTTCAGAACTAGCCAAGTTTTGATACATTTGTATACCAATGCTCAGCCAAAGTGCCCTCCAAAGGGTGTTGATCCATAAACATGTGGACAAGATGACTTACTCTAAGATGCCAATTGGCATCTTTATCAGCATGAAGGAACTTCTCAGTGGGCTCATCTATGAAGTAACAATTGTAGCAGAACTAAAATTATACACTGGTGTAATGGTATCCAGGCTTATCTGGTTAATTCCATGAATAATTGCCCAAACTTCCGACCACAAAAACAAGTTGCTAAAACATACCACTGAAAAATCATCCAGGCATGAAATAATTTTTCTGCTCTAGAATAGACAATTATCTTTGCTATAGATTTGCTTTTTCTGCCAACCATGCTCATGCCAAGGTCACTAACCTTGGACTTTGCACATATTATTTCTAACAAACTCATTTCTTTTGCAAAAGAACTAAAACAATTGGTACCACTAGCAGAAAATGCTGATCTTAAGATATGCCTCTCAAAAGCAGTTGACTTTATTAAAGAATGAACTTGCCTGTTAAAGGCTCCTAATCCTAACTGAGAGTCTGGAGTGTTTGTAATTTCTTCTAGCTAAGTAAATTATATGCAGTAACACCTTGGACTGTGAGTAATTTGTTCTGCAAGTAGCAAGACAAGCAAACATTTCTAATAAATTTTAACTTGATAAACAAGTGATATCTTGCAATACAAGTAGTACATAACCATGAAAGTCACATGATCACAATCGAGTCAATGCTTCCTCTCCCTCTCCATCCCGCTCCTCTCACTGCAGGATTGTGGGTGACCATCTCCCCCCAACACCGAGAGGTTACACGGGAGCTCTCATCTGCAGAGGAGGGGGAGAAAAAAGCAGAGGAATCCCTCACTTTAAATGAGATTAGGGAGCTGTGTAAAATGCGGGAAACAGTCCAAAATCTTGTAGAAAATCACCACGCGAATAAGGCTGTAACAGTGTGAGTGATGAATCTGCTCAGTGACAATGCGGTGTCATGTTACTGTGAAATCCTCAAAGAGAGGCCAAAGCAAGTGTCATTGGACATGTTCCTTGTTCAAGTTGCACCAAAGCAAAAGATTCCACTGAGCCAACAGAGAGCAGTGATTTCATTAGTGATGGTGAAAGTCGTCCTACCCGATAACCCTCCTCTCTCTTGAGTCTCACACACCAGCCACAAAGGTTTTTCAAAGGTTGATTTATTTATTTTTCTTTATATTTTGTTATTTCTTTATTATTTTGTATTACAGAATTGTAATCATTTTTATGTGACCTTTTTGCAGTTGTGGAATGAATCATCTGAGTTTCCATTATTTCTTATGGGGAAATTTGCTTTGATATACAAGTGCTTTGGATTATAACCATGTTTCTGGAATGAACTATGCTCACAAACCAAGGTTTCAACATACGGTACTATTTTTTCCCACACCCATAATATATGGGTCCAAGACTATACCAGTTTGTCAAAACTGTCGTAACAGACTACCACAGACTGGCTGGCTTAAAAAACATAAATTTGTTTTCTCACAGTTCTGGAGGCCAGAAGTCCCAAATCAAAGTATCAGCAGGATTGGTTTCTTTTATGGGATGTGAGGGAAAGGTTTACAGTTGGCCTATCTCACTGACTGGTAGATCACCTTTCTTCTGTATACGTTTGTGTCCGAATTTTCTCCTTTTATAACAGTATCGGTCATGTTGTATTTGGGCCTACCTTACTGACTTCATTTTAATTTGATGTCCCTTGGAAAGGTTACATTTCCAAACACAGTCACATTCTGTGGTACTTGGAGTTAGGACTTCAACATATGGACTGGGTGAGCGGGCACAATTCAGTCTGTAACAAGGACCAAGTGGGTGGGACTTGGAATGGAATTTCTCAATGTTGCCACTAGTAAACTCTTGGTAAAATTGTTGTTTTTCCATGCTTGGTAGGTTCTGCTTGTTGCAAGCACTGTAGGGAAGAACAACTTTAGCTGAGCAAACAATAGTGCTATCAATCTAGAAGATGCAAACTCTACTTTACCATTTTTGTGACCCTCAATCCCCTGAATGTGTTGATGAAAGGCTGAGGGAACACTGTGCACTGAGGGGGACCGATCATAGTAATCAAGAGAAAGAATGTCTGAACTCTACAGAGTAAACAGAAAAGCACATGTCTGAAAGCCAGTGACTCTCCTGGATCCTCTCCTAGTATCTCCATATTCAGGGGTCATGGTCAATGGACAACTACAGCCACCACACAAAGGCAGAACTCCAAAGCTCAGATCCAGATGAGCAAACGTATTATGTATTCATCAGATTTTTGCCATTATACCAAAATATCTAGCTTAGAAAAGGCTCATAAAATTCTGGAGATTCCCAGTTCAGGATCAAAAGTCCCTCTTGCTTTGGGCCTGTGGGAAGACAGAATGTTTTCAGGGGAGCATATGGCAGAGAAAACCACTTACACCATGAAACAGGAAGGAAAGCGAACAAAGAAACAGGAAAAGGAAGAGATCGAGGTTTCACGATCCCCTTTGAGGTCAGACTTCTGCTGTTCTAAGGACTTTCCTCTAGGACCCACCTCCAAAAGTTTCTACCCTCTCACCTTAGTGCTACATTGAGGACCAGGCACTTAACACGTGGGCCTTAGGAGAACATTCACACTCAGCCTATCTCACCAGAAGTATTATGCCCTACGAGTAAAGGAAACATGGAATGGGGAGTGAGGATGAGAAAAGTGTAGAAATGATGACCATAGTACATACTCATATTTCTCCTTTGCTCAAATGTACTACTATTACACTGCCCCTATTATTTTCCATATGATGTGTCGATGATACTTATAAAAATTTAGTTGTGAGAAGTCAGTGAATAAATCAATAAACATATTCTATGAAAGCTTGATAGTAGGTCTTTTAGGTTTTATGTGTCACACAATATCTGCAGAAATCACTCATCTCTATCATTGGGCCAGAAAAGCAACCAAAGACAATATATAATGAGCATAGTATATCCCTATAAAATTGTATTTTTCAAAAATGGGTAGTGAGCTGGATTTAGAGTGGAAACTGGTTTTCCAACTCCTAAAGGATAATTATATATTTAAATGTGTGCAGTGACTCTGGAGACGTTGATTCTTCCCTTTGGGAACAAGGTGAGAGATAGTTGCATTTTATTTTTCAGGAAAAGTGTTATTGCTCTTGTTGCCTTGAAGCTTAATTATAGGTTTCTGTAAGCCAGTCAAAAAAAGGGTAGACACTGAAAGGTATTAAAAACTGGCTCACTTGACTCTCAGCCCAAACCTTTCGTAGTGTTTTCCTGTGTATCAGAAGCTGGAAAGTTAAACTTTGTTTGTAGGAAGTCCTTTTAGGTGGGGTTTTCCATGTGAGTGTGATTCCACAGGAAGACACATTTGTACAAGACCTGAAAGCTGGTGCTCAAGGCCAGAAGGTAGTCAGCATTGCGCAGGGGCGTTTGGTCTCTGAGGGTTGGAACGGTGGAATTTTTTTCTGTGTCACCACTCATATTGTTAGAGCAGAGTAGAAAGAAGGGAAACAAGATGCACAGAGTTTGGGGAGGATGGGGAGCTGTTCTCCAAGCTGTGCTCCTTGCTACTATTAGCAGCCAAGCTCAGTTTGCTGCCCTCCAGGAGCAGAATGCTAATAAGCACTGATTTTATTATATAAAAGTCTCCCCTTCTAAACACAGACTCTGTTTTAATAATTTTTGATTACCCACCAACT
Organism: Hystrix cristata; assembly: GCA_004026905.1. Classification (NCBI taxonomy): domain Eukaryota; kingdom Metazoa; phylum Chordata; class Mammalia; order Rodentia; family Hystricidae; genus Hystrix; species Hystrix cristata. The sequence continues at coordinate 4,559 of PVJO010015484.1, forward strand.
AGTTTAATATGAAGCACAGACTCAGCATTGAATTAAATTGTAGTGAATTGAAATTAGCACCTTGCTATTATCCTACACAGAGTAGATTATTACCTGCAGCAAAAACGGCTGGAGGATGCTATAGGGTTTCCCCATACCAGCCACCATCTGATACTTTAGCAAGGGAAGCTAAGAGTACAAAACTTTTGAAATGAAACTCTTTGTGAGGCTCAGATTTCACTGGGATAAAATTTCACCTTTCATACACAAAGCCACATGTCTGAGATAATGTTTGATATGCACATCAATTGATTTACATGAACAATTCATAATTAATTTACATTAAACATCTCAAAGGCAAAGCCTATATGTTGGCGGAGAGAACATTTATTGTACACTTATGCTGTTTTAAATATGTTTTCTTATTTAATTCACATAACATTAGCAAGTAAATACAACTTAATCTTACAGCCCTCTTAAAATTGGCATTATCAGAAACTGAAGACTGGCGTTGGTTACATGAGCACCAACACACACTAGTTACTCAAACACCATTCCCAGAATGCATCATTCTCCACATCGCCTTAACTTTTCCTTCTGCCAAAATATTCTGCATTCTCTGTTCTAATTATTATTTATTCACCCTTAAGATTTCAGTCTAACACTGATTAATCAGAGAAACCTTCCCTGACTCCCAACCATATAGAATACCCTCATTGCTTCCTACAGACTTCTTTTGCAACACATATCACAGTTTCAACTACTCATTTTATGGCCATTAAATGTTTTCTGTCTTGCCTATTAAATTGCAGGTAAACTGAGGCTACATAGATCTGTCTCCTCATATCTCTGGTATCCAGCCCAGAACATAGTAGAAACTCAATAAATAAAGAAATGAAATTTCTAAATCAAGAGATGAATGAATGAGTAAATACAATATTGCCTAGAGTCATGCTAAGCATTTAACCTTACCTTATTCGATCTTCACGATAAACCTAAGATTTGTATGCCATTATTATCATCCCAACTTTGCAAGTGACAAAGTCGAAGGGCAAAACTATAGTAACACCAAGGCTTGCATATCTAGTGAGTGACAGCACTGAGATTTGAGCCCAGGATCTTTTTGCTACACTGTGCTACTGTTTCCTAGGTTTTGACTGTGCCTCTCAAAGGTTCTTGTGCTGGAATGTTGGTCCCCAATGTGGGGGTGCTGAAAAGGTGAAGCCTAATGCAAGGTAATTAGGTCGTGAGGGCATCACTGGAGAGGATTCATGCTATTCTCATGCAGACAGGTCTCTTGGAAGCAAGATGTTATAAAAAGAGCATACCTGGCTCCCAAATCTCTCGTGCTTCCTGTGTCACCACGTGACTATTCTCTCACTTTGCCATGTGCTCCCAATATGACACTGTCTATCATGTTGTGATGTAGCCAGAAGGCCCTCACCAGAGGTCAAACTGGTGGGGCCACTGATCTTAGACTTTCAGCCTTCCAAAATGTGAGCGTAAAAAACCTCTTTCTTATACATTACCTGGCCTCAGAAAAAAAACTAACACACATTGATATATTTCAGCTAGTATCTTCAGATAGATTTTTATTATCTTCCTTATGAAAGTAAAGAAAAACTGAAATCACTACAAGACAATCAAACATTCACAACCAGTTTAACCACATGTAAAGACTGTTACAAATAGAAGGAGGCACAATTCAGGGTCAGGTTTGAAAATTTTTCATAGCACTATGATAAGAAACAGAAGCCAAGAATTCAGAAAACAGACTTTGTGCTTGAGGGCTTTAGAAAGAGCGCCACAAATCCCATTCCACACACTGAACTTCTGTAATATTTTAATTTTTAAAAAATAGTCATTTTAGTTCTTTTCTTTTAATCACTAAGAAAATTTTATAAAATTTGAATAGATTAGTTTTCATACACTTCTCTGGGAAATTTTTTCATAAATTTCATCATCTGAATTATTTTATGTATAAAAGAAATTTTATTTTTGAATATATATATTTAGACATAATTTTATATAATACATAAATGTGGACCTTTTCTTCATTTCATTTTTAGTTGATTTTTGAAAAGCTCTTCCTTCTTTCTACATAAATCAGCCATTACTCCCACTGCAAGGGAATCCATTTTAACAACCTAGTCAATATCCTTTCATGTATTATTTATGTTCATGTAATTCTACTTAATCTTATACTTCTACATACACATTTTAAACATTATAAAACAACTCTTTGGTCCTTATCTTACTGGAGGAAGTTCACATTCATTATTACTTTTTGGCATCCTGTTTTTTCTCTCTCAATCCCCCATAGAAGTTCCTCCAAATCCACTGGAATCAAGATTGTGACATAATATCCCATGGTCTGCATCCCATTTGCATATATTATGTAATTTATTCATTCCTGCTCAACCGATAGGAAATGCTCTCTTCCTGTGGGCCACTAGAGAGCACCATCGGAGCAGTGTAGTCACGCAGAGTCCGTTGGGGCAAAGGTTTGGAGAAATGTTTGTTTTTAAATTCGCCTCTTTAGCCACTCTGTACTGAACAAGCTTTTGTTCACCCTCAGCTGAAGGTACAGAGCGGCTCCTAACTTTTCCATGAGCCTTTGCTCAAGGAGGGAACCCAACATCTCCTTGGCTTTTCCCAACAGCTCCTTACCTACCATTCCAGTTCTGTGAGAATAACAGGCTCTCCGGGTTTTCTTTTCAGATCCTTCACAGTTGTTCCCACACCCAGAGGAGGAAGCATTAGCAGAAATACTATGATCTACATAACCAACAAGAACTGTGCTGTGATAGCACCAGAATCCATGCAGAACAAAATACTTCCAGTAAACAGGCCAAGCCTACGGGACTTCACTTGATATTATGGCAATCCTGTGACATAAGCACAGTTTTTATTCCATTATATAGATGCAGTGTGGTGTAGGTAACATACACAAAGCATGACCCTTGAGGGCTAGCATGGGTTTTTTTTCTCATAGCATCCGTTAAGCTCATCACTACGTGGCCCTCCTGCATCTCCAACTTCAGTTCCCAGCATCCCTGAGCTAAGCCAAGTTCAGTACGAATTCCACGCGGTTTTCTAAAGATCACAGAATTCCTACAATCTTGCATTTGCTATCACTTCTGTCCTGCGTGTCCTCCTCCCCATGACAGGAGCATCCCCTGACCCCAACCAGCACTTTCCCCTGTGACGCAAATGCCTCTTTGAAGTCAGCTCTCATCTTGTCCTGACTGTAGATTTTCCCCACTAAACTACTCCTTGTACCGTGAGATAACGACAACAGTTGCTCACTTCTCCAACTCTTCTACCAGAAAGAACATCCTAAAGGCAACTTCTTGAGTTTGTAGTTTCCCTGCACCTGGTGCGGTGGCTGGCACGTGGCAGATGCTTGTAAATGACTGACAGAATGAACAAGCCACACGGGGTCAGTCTGAAAGAACCAGAGTCAAATCCAATTCTTAGCAGCATAAAATAAATATAAAAACCGACAGACTTGGGTTGCCCCTTTCAGACAGGATTTCTGTGACAATTTCATTTGCCGAGTCAATCAGCGGCACATGAAGAACCACTGGCTTTTGTTCTGCAGCTGGACCTGCAGCACCCATTTGCCTGGGAACTATATGGTAAAAATTGAAGAGCTTGTTGGGCTAGTCACACATGACTAGGTCCTGCTATTAGTTGCTGCTGGGAGAGAAGGTTCAATTTTTTTAAGTCGAAATAATCCAGGATCTAAAATTATATAGCAGCTGTTGAAGAGAATAAAAAGAGAGAAAATTCACTTTTCATCAGAAAACTGTATGGTAAAGGTGGACTTTATTTTTTTTTCTTTAGAAAAAAAGCAACTGTTCAGCTTTGTTGGGTTTACTTATCCTTTCCTCTTTAAAAAGAATTGAAGACTCAGTGATGAGAAAGTCACTGAAGCCACAATCACTAATGTGTTTTCTTATATGGTGCTTTCTTTCTGTAAACTCCAGACACCACTAATGAGAACACCCAATTATTACATCTATTGACCAGGAATAATGCTCCTTGCTGACCAATAACACAACACTCCCTGGCAGCTCATTCTAATGAGAAGCTGAGTTATTGTGGGAGTGTTTGCCAAGGAATATAGTTGAGGTGTTACAGCCTAAATTCAGCTTGCAGTTATAAATGCTTATTTTCAGGGTAATTGTAAATAGAACTGTGGAGATCTTGTGCCCTCACAGAAGTTGGCATCCTACTTTTCTTTTGGATGTTTTCGGTTTAGTCAAATAGACTTTAAAAGTATTTTTTCTTTTTATGTCCCTAAATCCTAAAAACATTTTTAATATCACAGAATTGAGAATTTTGGATGGGAGCTGTAAGCTTTATCTGCCCCCTGCAAGAATAACTACTTAACTCATCCCGAGAAACAAACCTCCCACCTTTGCTCAGAAAACTCTCAAGGAGACGTTGTACCACAGTGCATCCTGCTATTTCTTGGCACAGTTTGCTTCCTTAAGGTTCAAATACTATTGTCTTCACTTCCTCCACAACTCAAGTAGACACTTAGCTTTTCCATAGCTTTCATTTCCTCCACTGCTCAAGCAGGTGTCAGCTATTTTCCATTGTCTCCAGAGTCAGTAGAGTCTTTTACATTGTACACATTGTGCTCTTGTGCCACTCTGTCTTTGAACATACAATTCCATCTGCCAGGATATCCTCTCCGTACCTATGACTCTTGATTTCCCATGTTAATCTCCAACATCCGAGGTCCTCTGTGAAAAGTCTCTTCACTATCAATTCTGCTACTTCTCAACTTATGATATTAATTACTAGTTCCTGGGTGCTACCAATAGCTCCTCTAAAACTGTTTTATTCAAGCTGTGATCCTAAGACCACTAGCGTTTCTTGGGAAATTACTAAAAATCAGTATTTATAGGCCCTATTCCAGGACCTATTTGAAACATTATATCAGGATATGGTATTCAAGTTTTAATAAACTTGCTAATATTTGAGGAGCCCTACTGTGCAATAGTTTAATCTCAGATAACCTCAGATGATTGTTTAACACTTTAAACAGACCAAAAGAATCATGACAAGTTGTTATCATTTTACTGGAAAAAAATTGAATGGAAACCTGTGATAGTCACTTATTAAGAAAGAATTTATGAAACAGCCTAAACTCTTTATCTTGCTGAGATTGCTGCTCTTCATTCTCAATCGCAGACACATTTTTAGGGGAAATTACACAGCAAATTTAGAAATCCACAAAGCTCTCTCCTGAGAATGCCAAACGTCATTGATTTTGCCTTGTACACATTATTTTGGAATTATCACTTTGCATTTTAGACTCATATGAGCCATAAAGTTCAGACTCATCTCTCATTCATCTCAGAATTCCAGTAGCAAGCACAGGCCCCAGCACATAGTAATTTAATTTTGGTTTTGTCCTTGAAAACAAATTTGGCATCTGCTAATATTTCTCAAAAAGTGGTCCCTGGAAACTGTATATGCATCTTGTGCAGATTCCTAGGCTTACACTGCAGTACTGAATCCAAATCTCTGGTTTGTGAGACTCAGAAATCCCAGATGATCTTCTTGAAAACAAGTTTAGGGAACCACTGGATTATGTAGTTACCCAAACTTGGGGCACTATAAAATTGGCCACTAATGGAAGAATAAGAAAAAAAATTCCTAGCTAGAAGGTATAAGTCAAGCAGGGAAGGAGTCCTAAGGAGAAAGGCAAGAAGGTAAGAATACCATAGAGAAAGTTCATTACACAAGGAACTATCTCATGAGTTCTGTTTCATGTTTGGACTGAGATCTATACCTCTGAGATCTATAGTTGCTTTGGGAAGTAGAAAAGGAGTTTAAGAAGTTTCTTTTAAACTACTCCTTACATAAGAAACCAGTAAAATATACTCCAAGGAATTCAAATCAAGGAAAGGAAAGTAAGTAGAGGAAGGAGGGGAGTTGTTTTTTAAGAAACAAGGGAAAAGAATTAAACTTAGAGTTATATATTCTTCCCAAGCTCATTGCCTTAGTCCCTTTTCTGTCGCTAACAACACAGACAGGGTAAGGCATAAACAAAGAGGCTTATCTGGGCTCACAATTATGCTCTAAAGTCAAGGGGCTGCCTCTGGCAATGGTCTTCTTGAGGCAGGGTCCTGAGGTAGCACTGGATTATGTTTGCATAATGAAATTTCTCTATGGTGTTCTTGCTTTTCCAGCTTTCTCCTTAGGACTCCTCCCCTACTCAATTTATGCCTTCTACTTAGGATTTTTTTTCTTATTCTTTTGAGAGAAAGAGAACATACTAGAGACCCAGCCAAAGTGGCTTGTATAGCTGATGCGATCTCAAGATAACTCATTAATCTGTTAATTACATGATAATCCATGTGCCTGGGCAGAGGCTGAGCCACCTTTTAAAGGCTCCACACAGTCTCCCTTCTTGCCATCTCATAATGGGGATTAAATTTCAAGATGGATTTCAGAAAGGATAAACCATACTCAGACCACAGTACCCCTTCTCTCAAAAGAGCCTGAATCAAAGGCCCAGAGGACACCAATTTACCCCAATATGACTTCTAAGGATTGAAAACTCACCTGGTACCCAAGTGTCCTTTACCTGGAGAAGCATTTTCCTGTTCCATAATTTGAAATCATATCTACAATACAAACACTCTATTTTTAAAGAAAAACAATGAAACAATGAAAAGATAGAACTCCATAGGCATAAAGCTAGAAATGCTAACCTAACTTGCAGTTTCCTCCTAAAAATAAACAAAAACTAACTTTACATAAAAATAAGCAATAAAAAAGGGTCATCGTTGAACTGTGGACAATGCTTTTATAAGAAAAGAGAAAATGAGGCACAGGAAAACATCCTCACAGATTGTAAGAGCACTCCAGAGTAAAGCAAAATAAAAGAGTAACCTATTATTTTTTAAACAAACTAAGACATACATATTTTAAATGGTAAATTTTATGAAAGAACAACATAAAGCTGGTGTGACTATTAGAATTAGGAAATCTCAGGTATTAGGCTAACTAAAAGCAAAATTAGAAATCATTTTAAAAAATCGTTTCAAAATGTGACATGAGCACTTCATAAATGAAAATATTCCCATGAGCAATAAGAATGTAGAAAAGTGCTCCTTGTCACTGGTCATCTGAGAAACAAGATCAGATCACTGCGTGTTGTTACTACATACCTGTGAGGCTCGAATTGAAAAGATAACCAAGAAGGACTTGCAAACTTGTAGAGCACTGGAAAGGAAACCTGTACTACAGGGGGAAATGTAAAATGGGCCAACACATCTTCTGGTCTCTCTCCTTCTTATAAAGCCACCAGTACTCAATCATGAGGGATCCACTCTGAGGATCCACAAGTAAAAACGTGTCTACCTATGATCCAACAATTTGGCTCCTAGTTATTTTCCTAAAGAGAGGAATGTATGTCCTCACAACGGGTTATAAAAGAACATTCATCATACTGCTAATTCCTAATGATCAAATCCCCAAAACAGCACAAATGTCCATCAAGAGATGAAAAGATAACCTGGGGTATATTTATGAGCTTCTGATATGCTATATAATTGTGGATTCATGTAAAACATCTTATAAAGAGTGAAAGAAGTCAGAGACAAGAGTAAATATGTTTATAACTCTACTGATTTGAAGTTCAAGAACTGACAAAGCAATCTGTGGCCTACAGAAGTCAGAATAATGGTCATTTCTTTTGGAGATGAGGGTATTCACTGGAAAGGAGCATTAAGGAACACTCTGGAATGATGGAAATATTCTATACCTTGATCCGTATGGTGCTTACACCTACTTATATGTGCTGGGAATCGTTTAGTCCGTTTTCTGTTGTTGATAATGCAGTGCTGGGTACATTTTAAAGAAAAGCTTATTCTGGCTTACTGTTCTGGTCCAAGGTCATCAGGCCATATCTTGTGAAGGTCTTCTTGCTGGCAGGTTGTGAAATGGCACAAGTTATACCATGGTGACAGACAGGGGACATATACGTCTTCTGGTCTCTCTCCTTCATATAAAACCACCAGTACTCAATCATGGGGGATCCACTCTGAGGATCTTATCTAATCCTAATCGCCTCCCAAAGCCCCACCTCTGAACACAATAGTTGTATTACGTTTTTACCCTCTTAATAACTCACAATGGGAATTAAACTAAAATGTGAGTTTCTGAGAGAGCAAACCAGATTCAAACCCAGCAGGGATCCATCAGAGCACTCCGAGGTGGGACAATTTGCCAGGAGGACTTACAGGACTAAGAATACAGTCACACTCGTGACTATGGTTTACAACAAAAGAAGCAAAGTAAAATCAAAGAGCATGGTGGGTGGGGCTGAATTTGGAGTAAACCAGGTGCAGCATTCCAGGCATCTGCTCCCAGTGAAGCCACACAGGATGTTAATTCCCCCAGCAAGGAATTGTAACAAGTATGACATTTTGTTTGCCAGAGAAACACATGAAAGACTGGATGCCAGGTCTTTCACTGAGAGCCAGTCAAGTAGGCAGCCTCTGCCTAACATATACCAATGCCTCAGATTCCCAAAAGGAAAGCAAATGTCCAGTATAAATACACAATGAGCCACTTTTAGCAGAGAACAATGAGAACCTTCCTGAAATTTAAGTTCCCACACACATGCCAAAAGCCAATATCTGCAAGCAGGCTCCCTGGTGATAGCAGTCAGGACTCCCAGATCAGCTCTTTTCTGAGCAAATGTGACACTTCACTAAGCTAAACACTAGATTTTGGTATTTTACCGTATTTAGATTATATATCAAATTTAACATTTTTTAAAGATATATAAAATATGACTGACTTGTCCTCAGATTCTCTTCTGTGAACTGATATTGACTGGTAAACAAGAAAACTACACTGATCATGGAAGCCTACAAATAAAGCAAAGTGCTCGATTTGGCATTAGGGCACACATTTTAAAATCTGTCTCAGCCATTTGCTAACTGGGTGACAACAGTCAGGATATTACAATTCTATAAGCTCCAGTCTCCTGTCAGCAAGATGACAGTGGTAACATCTACTACTGAAATGGCGTAAGGGTGAGGTGTAATAACATATGCAGTAGACATCAAAAAAATGACAAGTTCCTTCCTAAATGAGTGAAAGTTGCAGAAGAAAAGACAAGATTCACGAATAAAAATTAGAAGATAAGAGAGAACTTGAAAAGCACCATCAGAGTTGTTCAAAGGTCTGACCGCCCCATGAGGCCACAGAAAGAGGTTATTGGTGGCCTGTGGCAGTTCTTTATGGAAGAGGTGGCACGTGATCTGGTGGATGAACGTTTGCTAGTATTTTGAGATTCAAAAATGAAGAGCAGGACATTTCAGGACCAGGAAAGGGGAAATCCAAATTCACACATTGTACTTGTCTTGGTTTTTGCCAGCCCAAATTTCTGCTAAGAGAAGTAATATTTATGTAGCTACATGGCTTGCCATGAGCAGGCCACTGTGGGCACCAAACACAATACCATGCCAAGCAGGGTGACACAATGCCTCTTCTAGTTGGGACCTAAGGCACACACCATTTTTGCCTCCTGTCATAATGTATTTAGCAGTAATGGAACATGTATATGACCTCAACCAGAAACACTATTGAATTCACAAGGCCAAATAGTGGCTTCTGAAGAGACAAACTCACACACAAACTTCTCTTTGTTTATTACAATCAGATCATATTCTACCTCGTTCAACAGGTATTTCTTGAGTAAGTAGTCTGTGTCTGGCATTGTGCTACAACCTAAAGTAAAATACACAGATTCCAGCCCCAAAGCACTCACACCGGTGAGAAAGGCTGTGTGAATTACAACAGAAACAGTAGGAGCTGTAGGAGAGGTATGAACAAGCGGGTTCAGGGTCACACAGGCTGGGACTGGCCCTAGTTTGATAATCTGGTATCTACACCAACTGTGTGCCCACTGCTGACTGTAAAATTGAAGGAAGGCTACGATAAGCCAGCTACTTTCCGCAACTGGTCAAATGAGAAAGCCAAGCTCTAGGTAAGGTCAGAGTGCCCTCTACTGAAAGACAGAGCTAGAATCAGAAGACAAACTAGTCTGAGTAGAAAAACATTTTTTATGTCCCTTTATTTGCAGAAATGGAAAAATTTCCTCCTCTCATAACAATAACCCATCAAAACCCTCATATATTGAGATGGAAAGCAACACAGGAGGACAGGGGAACATCGAACATGTGTGAACATCTCAGTGGCAAAACAAGCTTCGGATAAAGAGCACATGAAAACTTCCCAGGTACACTGGTAGGGCTACCAGAATCCGAGGTATGTTAGCCTGGGGCCTTATCACACAAAGGTCACACACTGGAGCCCCGGCTTTTTGCAAGCTACTATTTAAGTATTTTTACTCTCCACCCAACACTGTATGCTTATAAAAAGCAATTTGGTCATGAAAAGATGGAGGAAACTTAAAAAGATATCATTAAGTGAGGAGGCAAACTGAAAAGGCTATATACTATACGAATTCAACTATCCAATGTTCAGAAAAAAATAAAACCATGGAGACAGTAAAAAGATCAGGGATTAAGATGAACAGGGATGAATGGGCAGAACTCAGAGGGTTTTTAAGGCAGTGAAACTGATTTGTATGAGACTGTAATAGCAGATACATGTCATTATACGTTTGTCAAACCCACAGAGTATACAACTCCAAGAGTGAGCCCTAATGTAAACTGCAAACTTAGGTGATAATGATGTATCAATGTAGGTTTGAGGTAGGATAGAAAAAAGTTTTTTAAAAATAGAAAGGAGACAAGGAAATTAGAATTTTAAAACCACATTTTTAAGAGAAATTGCAGCTTCAGGACACAAAAATTACTCAAGTCCTTTTCCCCTCATGGGAACTCACTCAAAAAAAAAAAAAATTCATAAAGGTCTTAAAAGACACTTAAATAAGCCTATAAATTGGATTCTGAAGGTAACCTTTCTGCATGTATATTGCTCTTCCTCCATTCTTAAGGAAGCAGCAATATACTGAACAGCTTCAAACATACGTAAATGGCTTGCATTGTGACATAGCCTGCCAAATGGGTAACCTGACAGACAGTAGGAATACTCATCCTAGATCACCCATCTTGAACACACCTTCAAGACCCCATAAATACACCCAGCTCTGGCTCATAAGATGCCTCTCTCTTGAGGACCTGCACTCTACTTCTTTGAGTGGATACTTTTGAATTTCTGCCTAATAAAACCTTTTCTGTGCCTCTTACTGACTACTCCTGAAAATTCATTTTCTGTGACAGAAGTCAGTGAGCCTGCAAACAGTTTAAGTTCCTTATCTCTGCTTCAAGAACCTCTCAGACCCAAACTGGTGTCAGGTTCATCCATCGTAAGAAACACAGTGCTGTAGAGTATAATAGGCAGCTTAGCTATTTAGCCTGTAAGTAGGAAGTTACTCAGGACTGTCTAAGATAGAGTTGACTAGATAAAAGCAAATAGCATATGCACACTAATTCAAGTTACAAGGAGAGGGATAAAAGTTAAGAAGAAAGAGGGATTGGGGATTTAGCTCAAGTAGTAGAGTGCTTGCCTAGCAAGCGCAAGGCCCTGAGTTCCATCCCCAGTACCCAAAAAAAAAGTTAAGAAGGAAGATAAGAACCTTTCCTCATAGGAAAAAGATTCTTAGACCAAGTATGCTAAAGTATTTGACACTTCCTCCCTAACCTCCAAGGTGGAGAAACTTAGTAACTCATTTCCTTTGAACCTGGTTACCAGAAACTTAGATACATACAATAACTGGTTTCCAGCTCAGTTAGCCATATAAGATCAAAACAATGAAAGCATGTTGTCAATTCCACTTCTGGAATCCCCTTGTGGTGGGTATCCTTCAAAAGCTACTTTTTTCTTATTTCCAATACATACTCTTCTAACTCCCTTCTTTTGTCCGAGATTTCATTCTTCAACTTAGTGAGACCACAAGCTCAGATTTATACAAAATTAGTTGCTTCAGTGGCTCTCTGGTGTCGGACGTTGATGAGGTACTGGGGGGTGGTCTGTGCACATATGGAGACAGGATGCACAGGGGAGATTGAACCTTCTACTCAGTTTTTCTGTAAGCTTTAAACTGTTCTAAAGAACAGTAGTCTTTTTATTTTTTTAATATACTTGTTTTTAAATTCAGGCTAAGTCCATCATAAAGGCATAAGGACTTAGAAGGCAAAAGATCATAAGAGAGTAATTTGTCTTGCTTCTAAAAGGACCATAAATAGAAAGAAAGAATGTGTGTGTGTGTGTGTGTGTGTGTGTGTGTGTGTGTGTGTGTGTGTGTGTGTGATGGACTATATGGTATTAAGAGCTTTGAAGAAAGCCACATTATTTCCTTCCTGTTGCCCAACCTTTTTACCAGGAAGCAAGCTACAGAAACAGGGACTAAAATTATACATGCCAGACACTGGTTAAATTCCTAATGATTTAGTGAAAATTAAAGCACTCTCGCTCAAAAGTAGCAATGACTGTAACCTTAACTCTTATGTTTAACATAGATCCCAAACTGTAGAACTCAAACTGACATCGGAGTGAAGAATAACACCAAAGGGAGAAGTGACTTAGTGAAAGGATCTGCCTCCAAAAGCTGGAGGGTGCCCTGCCCCACTGATGGGTACTGTGCTGGGGACGCCATGATCATCTGCTCTGCAGAACAGAAAGGAAAGAAGCAATACTTGGTTTATAAAAGTGGAGGTTTTATAACAAGTGACTCTTTGGCAAATGAGTTGCTTTCATAGCAGTGGTTATGGGATTGTTTTGCTTTGTAAATGAGGACACTATGACAAATGTCAATATCTCTCATTTGGGTTGACTTATTTGATCTGAAGTCTTTGAATTTGATTTCAAAACTGTATCCCAGATTTTGAAACAATAAACTTTCAAAAATGTCCCATGAGGGACGTTTTCTTAACCAGCTTAAGAGTAAAATAATTGATAAATTTTAAATGTTTCTAGCCTCTTTAATTATCAAATGAGGCCCCAATATTTCATCACTTCTGTATGATAACGTGCTAGTAGAGATGAAAAGGTGAGTGGAAGGTCTCTGGAGAACAGGTGCTCAGTGCCTTGCTTGCAATAAACATTCCTAGCCACCATGCATCTAGCCATCTGGTAGAGATCGCGTAGTGACGAACATCTGGAATTTAATTTGTCACATGTAGTAGAAATCCTGTCCATAAAAACATCTCTACTTTATTCAAAGCAGTTTGCAGTTTTATAATCGACTCATACCCCATACCCAGCTCCTTAAAACAAAAAATCCACAATGCCTAACATTATATATTCTGATCACCAAACATTTCTAACCCAGAAAAGTTAAATGCCCCAAGGTAAACAACCAACTCTCAGCTCCCAAGACCTTCCCAAGGCCACAGTGTTCCAGCTCCCCAGGCCCTGGACACTTCCCAAGGCCCACAGCCTCAAGATAAGGAGGAGCAAAGAAATACTTGAAAAATCTTGAGGGCAGAAAAATCTTGAGGGCCAGTCAATGTTCTCAGCATCTTCTCACCATAACCCATATATAAACCTTAACCCCCTTTGTTCTGAGTGCTTCTCCTTTGTCCTGAGAAGTCTTCCCTGTGGCTGGGTTTGCTCTGTAAGTAAAGCCTGCTCCTTGCTGTTCTGAGGTCGAGTCTCATTCTTTCCCTGACTCACATTATTAACACCTATTGTGACAATCCTTAGAATTTCTTAGCTTAGCAAAATGGTAACAAAATGTGTTTCGAGCAAAGTTATTCTGGTTCCTTCTTCCTTGTTTCCATCCACTGATGAGCTCTGACTTTATCATTGAAGTGACCTCGGGTGGCTCTTCAGCTTAAGTAGTCAGTGCTGTCATCTATGTCATGGCTTGTGGATCCAACAGAATATATGAAGGCACAGTAACAGGTGGGTAAGGAGAGCAAGCAGGGAGTTCATTTATGTTTATTGAGTTCATTTGTGTTTACTGCATATGGTGTTCTTTTCCTGTGCACATGGGTTTTTGTGACTGCACTTTCCATTGTTCCATAGATTGCTTGCTCCATTGCAAATGGCTGCTATCAATAAACACCCTGACTTTCATGTGTAAGATCCAACCACCATTTCCTGGATATAAAGATGGCTTAGATTTCAGCACAATGTAAAACATATTCCAAGACATTTCTTGGATGGAGTCAGGATATTTAAAGAAAACCTGACGGGTCCTAGATAATATAGCTCTTCTTTTTTTTCGCCATTCTTAAGCATGGATTTAACGGACCTTCAGAAAGCAAGAGGAGCCACTAAATAACATCAACAATTTATTCACTCCCAAGGTACGGCAGAGCTCTCTCTGTAGGAAAACAGCACCCACAGGAAGAAAGGCTAGACGCTGACATTCAGACCCTGGGTGTGCCTTTGGCCATCCTTTTAAACTTGGCCCTCAGCAGTTTCATGTGCAATATCGAGCTATTAAGTACTTCTTACAACGATTTCCTCCTCCTCCACTGAAACATCCTGAAAGGAAACATTGACTCTAAATTAGTCATATTCAGCGTTTCCTACCATCACCAACATGCATCTCATTAAATGAAAACTGCCCTCAAATGGTTAGGACTATTACAAATTATATATTCCTTTCTTTCATCTATTTCTCTGCATAACAAATTTTCCCTTTGGATTCAATATTTCAGACTCATTCTGCTAAAGCACTTATTACTGGTCTACTAATTGAAAGATATATTTATTGCCTATGAAAAACATGGTCAGCCCAGAAAAACACATCTCTGTAGTCAGGATCATTTGAAATATATGTTGCATATGGGAAACATACAATATGGAAACAGTTTACTTGGGTTTCTCTAAGTCAGTACCAGATGATCTTCTGTTAGTCTTTGGCCTTAAGACAAAATAAAATTTAAAGTTGACCAAGGAAGAGGATCTGTGGTGGTCAGCATTGAGTATATTAAATTGAGAACATATGCTTTTAAGCAAAGGAAGCTTGACACAGTGAAACCTTTGGACACTACAAAGGAAGGAAATTGATCTGTGTGTCCCTAACATGCCACTTGCCATGACCAGAGTCTCTCCTCCAGCCCTGGTCTCTGGTGTCCCTGTTTATACCGGAGCCATTTCCTGCATGATAGCATGTTCCTGCCTCACACACCACGCCTGGGAAAAGGCAGGATCACTTCCCCCGATCCAGGCCAGCACGTACCCTAAGACGTCATCAGAACCCTGTTTCCGTTGCTGGACATTGTTCATTCTGCAGGGTTTGCATCTTTTTCTATTTACTTCCTGTCCAGTTAAGGGAAATATATAGGAGAGTCCAAAGATTTGGTTTCAGGATGAATTAGAAAAGCTCATAGAAAAAAAGATAAGAAGGAGAAGGAAATACTGTACAGTTCAAGGTTCAAGCTTTATAATCAGAATTTTGAAAACCACAGAGTTCAACCATTGCTTCCTCCTCAAAGCACAGCTTATGGCTCCACAGCAACGGCTGACTTGAGACAGGAGCTTATTACAAATGCAGACCCCACCCAAGACCTACTGAATCAGAATCTGCATTTCAACGAGATCCTCAAACAGTGCGTGTGCAGGAAGTTTGAGATATGCTGATCCTGTTGGACCCTTTCATTGACACATAGGGAAACCGGGTCCCAAGTAAGTGGCTTGTGTGGAAGCACAATACTGCACCACAGAGGAGCCGGGCCTAGAAGTTTGCTGTGAAGGCCCCAGCCAGTGTTCATTCACTGTGCTTGCAAGCAGGTCAAATGCCCTGGTGACAACATTCCTTCCAACTTGTCGTCACTTTCAACTTACAAGCTGCACAGATTTCTCCTTATTCCCCGGAGCCTCTTCCCTTCTCTACTCACTCATCTTAGCACCCACCACGATTTTCCTTCTGCAGATTCCTGAACTTGCTGTGGAACCTGTTCTCCTTGGGCCACACTCTGAGCAAATCACCCTCCATGAGCAGACTCAGCTGCTCACCTGCTTCAGGCCTGCACCCACTCAGCCATCACACAAATGGCTTCTGCCTTAAGTTCACAACCAGCAACTTCTGCCCGAAACAGTGCCCACTAAACCTCCTATGCTTCTCTAGTAGTGACTTTTCCACCGTTTTTGTACCCTTCCGATTTCCTTAAAATTTTTACAAGTGATGACTTGTCTGTAACTTCAGAGAAAGTAGAAAGAATTAGCTATCAAACCCAACTCCGCACTACTGGGGCAAAATCTAAACACCTTCCTGCACTGCCTAGATTCGTCTTCTTTTCACCCTCTCACAACAGATAAATGGCCTATCTCCAAACGAAGGAGGACCCGGGAAACCAGCTCCTCTCTCCTTTTCAGGAGGAGACTTTGCTCCCTTCTCTTTCCCAAATATGCCCCCACGTACCCTTCCTTGCTTCTGAGTCCATTTCATCAACATCCAGGTGCACCCTGGTACTTTCCTTCGCAACCAAAGCTTTAGAGCGAAGCCCTTTAGCTTGCACCCCTCTTGATTCTCTCCTTCATGGTAGCTTCCCAAAAGAGTATGTTCTCTACCTGTACAGTCTTATTTTTTCATTTTCTAGTTCCTGTTTTTTTACTTTGTTAGTTTTATAAAATAGGCACATGCTTCTTTTTATCGATTTAAGCAATAGAAAAAATATTTTTTAAGTCACCAGAATTCCAACAATGCAGGAATAATTATCTCTTTTCTAACATCGCTTTTACGTCAATACGAGGTATGATTTAAAAAATGGTGATTTTTTAAAAATTTGTTACAATCAAAGACACACTGTCCTTAAGCCCCCTAAAACACTCCACTTTGTTTCAAACACACTAACGCCATCCTTCCCGTCCCTTCCCGCAGCAGTTCCGGAAGTCCGTTTTCATGCCTTTAGTTGCACTGCTAAGGATGCTTCAGTGTCGTGAACTGATTCAGAACGTTTACCTTTCTGGTCATTTTGGCTTTGAGGAAGAGCCAGAAATCACATGGTGGTAAATAAAGTAGATGAGGACACACCATGATGCTTTTAAAACCCTGCCTTTCAAATGGATGGCACTTAGCAGCAGCGTTCATCATACTTTTGATCACACCTCGTAAAAACACTCACAAAAGAGGACTTTCAGGACTGTTTCAGAAAGTGAATCTAGGGAAAGGGAAGAAAATGTCCAAACGGGAAAGGGAACAAGGTGGGGGGGGGGGGAGGGGGGACAGAGGGAAAAGAGAAATAAGAAATGGAAGGAAAAAATGGAAATGAAGCTTTTGTAAATAGGGAGGGAGGGGGGGGTGAGGGGAGGGGAATGGGGAAAAAAGCAGCAACAAGATATGTCATGTACAGGTACAAATCCCCAAGGATGAATGTTATCAATATGTACATGTAAAATGTATCATTAAAATAAAATTTAAAAAACAAAAAAGAAAGTGAATCTAAGTATGTTCCAAATAAGGTGGGGTATTTTTAGGGGAATTAATGGCAATCTGTCTTTTATCACAATACATTTTTAAAATTTAAATATTCACTGTATGTTTTGATCACCTCTTATATATATCAACAGGAAGATGGGTAGATCAAGAGGAGTTACAGAACAAGATATTACTCTATATACTATGTTGTAAAACATAAAATTCAATTGTACTTGATTGTAGCGGTAAAAGTTTGGAAAGTGAAATTAAAAGGCTGACTCCTTACTTTGAACAATAAGAAAATTAGTCTTTTATAATTCTCTTCACATTCTTTTATAGGTTGTATTGTTATTTTAACTGTGCCAAGATTTTTAATACTTACCATCTGTTCTGTAATTATCATCCTCCAATGTCAGCCCTAGTCTCTATTTAAATGTATCTAATCCCCAACACTGATCATTTTTACCAGAGGCTTTCCACTGCTGAGTCTATTTAACAAATATATTTGGAACATCGAGACAATAGAGATAAAGTTAAAAAAAAAATAGGTATGATCCTTGCATTCACGGAACTTACAGTGTAGAGGAGGAGAGAGAAAATTAGCAAGTCAAAACAAAAGACTAGATAATTCTCAGACTGTGTAGGGCAAGTACTGTCTACACAAGGATGCAGAGAGAGTGAATGGGGAAAAGGCTATTTTATACAAGAAAGATTTCTCTTTGGATGCGACACGTGAGCTGAGTTCTTAGTTGTTACGGCTCATGTCCAGACGTTTCCCCAAAGCCTCACGGGCTCATAGAAGGGGGTTTGAGGAGTGACTGGATCATGGATATGTGGTGCTGGATTAGTCCACTGATTGGTTTAGCATAGTTCTGAGTGTGGATGATGTACTTACTAAAGAGATAAGACCCACCTTGTGTGTGGGTAGAACCAACCAAACTGCATGAAAGAAGTGCTGCCTCCTGTCTACTCTGCCACGGAATTTTTTTCCTTTGCGATGCTCCTCTGCCATGCTGCCTGCCTTGGAACCAGCCAACTATGGACTGAAACCCCTACAGACTGCAAGCCAAAATAAACCTTTCCTCCTTTAACTTCTGGGTGTTGGGTATCTTGTCCCAGCAACAAGAAAGTAACAAAGACTTGAGTTATTCAAAACAGCAGTCAAAAAAAAAAAAAAAAAGCTTCATGGGAGGAGAGTGACGTTCTACATAGAAGGAGAGAAGACACCTAATGCAGCCTAAGTTTAACTCATTTGCATAAATAGAAAGAAGGCCAGTGTAGCTAGAGTACAGTGGAAGAGTAGGAAGGAGCTGTGTGGTTGGAGTCATTTTACACAGCAAATTTTAGGCCAAGTCACAACATTATGACTTTATTCATAAGGACTACAAAGCCAATGTAAGCTAGAGGAAGTTAGAGGGTTTTACATTTTTAGAAGACCAATTTGATGCCTATGTAAACAAAGAATTGAAAGACGAGTGGAAAAGTAGAAGCAGAAGACCATTTAAAATGTTAGTGTAGTAAGAGATGATGGTATTTTGGACTACAGGAGTAATAGTAAAGATACAGAAGTACATATACCACATAAGCTTGGGGTATACGTTACACATAGAGTAGATGAGACTTGCTAATAGATTTGAGGTGGAAAAATGAAAAAAACAGAACCAAGGACAAATTCATGTGTGCATGCATGTGTGTGTGTGTGTGTGTGTGTGTGTGTGTGTGTGGTTGGTTGGGTTTGTTTCCCTTGAGCAACTGGGTTAAAATAGGTGTGACTCACTGAGAGAGGGAAGGCTGGAGAATTAATAGATTGGACTGGGAACAGAGGCATGGGAATATAACGTTTGAGATATCTATTCAAAGTCCAGTAGAGGTCCAGGGATTTAGCTCAGTGGTTAGAGTGCTTGCCTTGCAAGCATGAGGCCCTGAGTTCGATTCCTGATACCAAAAAAAAAAAAAAAAAAGACACATACAAAGTCCAGAAGAGAGAGGTACCTATGTTTACTTCAGAGTTTAGCATAGAGAGAAATTTAGGAATGATCAACATATGAATTTAATTACAGTAATGCCAAAGAAATGACCGAAATCACCTAGAGTGAGTAAATGGTCCTTGGTCCTCATTGTGTGATAAAAATCACCTGAGAAGTTTTAAGAAAAACTTGTGCCCATTTCCTACCCCCAAAATAAATCAGTATGTGTAAGGATGGGACGTGGCATCAGAATAGATAGAGAAGGGGACCCAAGTCTAAGCCTTCAGATACACTGACATGTAAAGATCAGAAAGAGGAGAATCCAGCAAAGGAGCCAGAGAAAGAGTAGCCAGGGCAGTAGGATAACTAGAAAATCATCCTAAGCTGTCCTAGAAGGCAAGACAGCAAAGTGCTTTATGAAGGAGAGAAAAACAACCCTGCTGCAGAAAGATGAGGACTAAGTAACGGCAACATGGCAGAAGTTCAGTGAGTTCCCATCTATTTGCTTTAGCATGTAAAGGCAAATGAGAGAGTTTAGGAACAGTGATACTAAAGGTTGGAGGAAAAAAAGGAAACTGTGAAGATGTCATTTTAGGAATCAGAAAATAAACATAACATATGAGGAAATCCAAAAATTATCAAATATTCTTTTGAAAATTTTGGACATAAAATAGAAAGTAGGACTAGTCCCTTTTTATTAGTTACTCAAACCCCATTCAAATGTTCCAAGTAGATAGAGTTGGGTTTATTCAGGGTAACATTTTTGTTTGGATTTTGGTTTGGTTTTTGCTTGTGCGTTTTTTTTGCCAAGTATAAGGCGAGGAGAAGGAGTCAAGGGGGTTAACTCGCCCTTCCTAGTTTCCCAGGAGTTTTTCAATGAACCACAGAACAAAGCTTCAGTATGGAGAAGCTCTCACTCTGAGTACCACCCATAACAGAAAAGACTATTCTTCCAGGTGGCATTTGCCAAAACACAAAAACAAAATTAAAAAAATATTATTCAGATTTTCAGGGAGTGTTTTTTGCCTACGTGGGATAAAGCGAGAGTGAAGCTAGAAAGCTTGATGAATAATGAAAAGTGGAAGGGTCATTGGCTGGGGTGTCTCAAGACAGAGAACTGGTAGAGTGGGGAGCTGAGAGTGTGCCAGGAACCCGGTGGTGGTGAGACCCTTCATTCTAACCAATTTCAAAGGCTGTGTTCTCTGTGATTATCTTCAACACTTCCTCTATGTACCTCGTTTGATTTTCAGCTGTGTGTACTCTGTTTTCTGTTGTTTCTAATTTATGTTTCTAATTAAGCTTTTTAACAACATTATTTTGTTTCTTAAGTTGTTCCCTTAGCTCCAAAATCACCTCTTTCGTTTTGTTCTGTTTTTGTTGTTGTTTTACCATTCTGTCTCTGAGTTATTTTATAGATTACTGCTCTTAATAAGGAATTCTTGTTCACAATTCTTTTATGACTCTCATACTCAGGAAAAATAGACTGAACTATTTCTGTTTTTCCTACTGTTTCCCCTTCTTTCCCTCTTTTGCCAACTCCTTCCCTTCTCTCTCTTTTTTTATTCCTCCCTCGTCTGCCTTCTGTTCTTTCTCTTTTCTCTTGTTCCTTCCCTCTTTTCTTTCTTCTTTCCCTTTGTTTCCCTTCACCCTCTTCTTTCTTCCAACTTTCCTTCCCCTCTTCCTATTTTCCATCTTCCCTCTGTCCATCTCTTATATCTATCCATCTGTCCTTCCTTCCCTCCCTCTCTATTCTCACATTAGCTAGCACCATGTTTTTTATTTTTATACACAATTTTCTCTTTGTACACAAGAACTCTTTGCTCTGGTAGGATACGAGTCAAGTCTCACTGATACACTTTGCAGCTCAACTGAGACTCTGTGCTGATTTCAAGCTACAGATGATTCAATAACCAACTTGGAAATTCCAAAATATTTTACACCAGGCTCTTGTGAGTTAATGAACACCACCAAAATCCAAGCCCTTTAGCTTGTGAGGACTGGGGCTCCTGCTCTGGGACCCAAGCTCCATTCTTCCTTTTCACAAGTGCCTTTGAATAAGTTATTAACCTCTGTTAGTCTCCATATTCTTATTGTTATAAAAGGATCAATAGGGGTTGGAGGGGCTGGGGATTTAGCTCAGTGGTTAAAGTGCTTGCCTTGCAAGCACAGGAGCCCGAGTTCGATCCCCAGCATCACAAAAAAAAAAAAAAAAATAGGGGTTGGAAATTTAGCTCAAGTGGTAGAGTGCTTGCCTTGCAAGCACAAGGTCGTGAGTTTGATCACCAGCACACACACAAAAAAAATTAAATTAAAAAAATTTTAAAGGATCAACAATACCTAATAACAAATTTATGATTGTTCACATAATCAATGAAATAATATTCAGTTCATATAAATTTTCCAAGCCCATCAAGGACATCCATAGATGGTGTCTATTTTGAGGTGAGCTTTGCATTTGAGAAGCCTCAACACGAATGGAGACGGCTTTCTGCACTTGCTCTCATCTGTGAGATTACATTCCCTTTCTCACCCTTCCTCTTTCTCATATGTGTCCAGTCTAAGCCACTGAAGTGTCCAAGATGAAAACTCAGTGTCTCACTCTTACCACTTCCTTGAAGAGTTCTGACTAGTTTTTCTAGCTCCTGGCCCCACCACTTCTAGCTTTCACAGAGGAAGCTTGCGCTCAGCACTCTCACCCACAGACCACACAGGAAAACGATAGGTGGGACTGAGTAAAAATGCTCAGCTTTCTTCATTGCCTCTGGCGTACTATGATATGTGACTTTGCTAATCTCTCATGCATCCTCTTGCAGGAAGGAAGGAATACGGAGTCTCTCCCCAGAGATGCCCAAATAGGAAATTCACAAAAAAGCAACCAGGAAGGCAAGATAGAAATATGCCTTGGTTGTGACTCTGGCCTGTATGAGAGCTGGTATGGCCCCAGGAAGGACATCACATGGTCTGTACATTACCCGGAGAGCCCAGCTCCGAACTCTGAAAAGAAACCTCCTTATTGTCTTATTGGAAGGCAGAAAGCGCTGGTTTCCCTCCAGCTGACCTAGATACAAAGGCTTCCCTTTCCTCCTCTGCACCTGGACACACAAACAAAACATACTTCATAATGTCTCACAAAGATTGAGATAATGCATGCAAAATACTCGGTGTGATGCCTGGTACAAAGAACATGCTCATAAATGTTAGCTTAAATAGTAATTATTATCAGGTAAATCTGCCTAGGGATATCTTTCCAGACTGAGAAGCTTTATCTTTTTTATTGGTATGCATTTATGATACATAACCATCACATTCATCCTGAGAAACTGGTACACATACATATTGCATCTTGAACCTTCCCAAAATGTGTATGCATCAGTAAATCTCAAAGTCAGTATTTAAGACTTGTTTCATGGTCTTGCTGTTTTTCACTTATCTGAGAGATCTTATGTATTTCTTTATACCATCTTGCTTAACAGTAATTTTTCTGTGTGATTTTGCTTTTAGGTGTCAGTTTAGACTTTTTTAAAAATGTTACATAAGATTTATTTGTGCAGCAGACATTTATTTGGTATTTGTTAAAAAAATCTTTTTTATCTTCTTTCTGTTACTTCTCTTTTCTCCTATTTTTTGGCAATGCAGATGGAAAGGAACCAGCTCTGGATTACTGGCCCCGGGGAGAGTCCTCTGGAAGGGCTGGCTCCATTTGTTCCCTCCATGCAGGAGTTGAGTGCATGTTGGATACCCAGAGAGAACAAAAAGAGAGACCCTGGCCCCAAAGACACCACACAGTGAGTAGAAAATACAGATAGGTAACAAGCGTATGGTCTGATAAATTCTATATACAAGAATTTATAGGATGCTTTGAGACATCAAAGTAAGGTAAATTGGGAAAACAGGGCAGGGAAAATCTCATGTAGCTTGACAATGGAGTGACTAAGATTAATTCGGTCAAGTAAAGGAAGGAAATGAGGACATCTCAGCCAGAGAGAATGGCAGATGCATAAGAACAAAGACATGAAAGAGTCCGTCCCCTGGGAACCATGTGCAGTTTCATTCACTGGAAATGTGGAAGAGGATGGAGAGGTCCCTGAGGACAGGCCGCGTGAGCCAGGCTAACCACTTCAGGATATGTCCTGAAGCCGATGGGGAGTGAGCCAAGGATTTTAATCAGGAGAGTAAAGATGCTCGATTTGTACTTTGAGGGGTTACTGCAGTAGTGTCAAGGAGGAGACTGAAAGGAAAACAAGCCTGCAGATGGAGACAGTCACTGGTAGGTGAATGCAAAAGAAAATATGAGAAACTTGCAAACGAAGAATGTAATAGTGGGAACGCAGGTAAGTTAGAAGGCTGTAAGAAGTACAGGGCAGCAAAAGACTTACACCTAGTGAGCAAGTAGATGTGGGGAGAAGAGGAGAAAGATGATTTGCAAGCAAGTGGCTCGGGCATCTAGACTCACCGGGCTGGCATCTACTGACAGTATACACAGGATGAAAAAACAGATTGAAGGGGTTAAATGAGTATCCATTTTCAATAACTTAGACTGATTTCCCTTTGAAATGTGTAGACCAGACTGAGTGTTTAAGAGGGGCGCAATAGATCCTGCTGGCCATTTCAGAGGCACATACAGGCGGGACAGAGGTGGCAGTCGACACCCCAAACATAATAGAGAAAGAGCAGAATGAGGAGAGAATAAGGGCCAAGGAGGAAAGATCATGGAACATAAAAACTGAGAGGAGAGAGAGAGAGCCAAAGAGAGAGAGAAAATATGACAAGCTGAAAACCCTGTTGACACTCAAGATTTAAGACTTAGTTCACACACTACTTTTCCAGAAAAACTTTGTCTCCATCTCTCCCCACCCCACCATAATAAACTGCTTTCACTTTTGGCTCTTAAGCATAATTATAGCCCAGACTTCATGGTATTACTATTTCGAAGCAGTATTTACCTGTCTCCTCTGCTCCACCCTCCAACTCAGCCTGTGAAACCCTCAAGAGCAGGGCCTGAGTTTCCCACAGCCTTCTGTGTCTCTAGCACCTAGTTTGATTTCTGACACAAAATATCTGGTCTAAATATTTGTTCAACAAAACAGAAATCAAAAAAGGAAAGACATTCAAGTAACAGGAATGATTGGCTGTATGAATTACTTCCAAGAAGCCCAATCAAAACATTGTACTTATAAACAACACGATCAATTGGCAATGTCTTTGGCAAGACAATTTAGAGAAATAAGAGACACAGAAACCAAACAACCATAGAAGTGGGTTGAGACAGCAGGGGAAAGTAAAATTACATTTCTCTCTTGAGAAGTTTAGTAGCGAGGGGTTTCATTTCCTCTTAAAATAGCTGGTCAGGAATATTTTTTTACCTTACCTTAATGACTCTTAAAATAGTATATCACTTGTGAAGCAGTTCCTTCTGTTTTATTATAATGACTTCTTTGCCTAAAACATATTAAATGTATGTTCTATAAGAAGTGATACTTTTCTGCACATGGTGGTATACACCTGTAATCCCAGCACTCTAGGAGGCTGAGGCAGGAGGATGGTAAATTCTAACCCAACCTGGGCATTAGCAAGATCCTGTCTCAAAATAAATAAATAAATAAATAAGTGTGTGTGTGTGTGTGTGTGTATACACACACATATATACATATATACGGCTGGATTGTAGTTCAGTGAAAAGACCCTGGATTCAATGCTCAATACTGCAAAAAACAAAAATTAAAAAGTGACATGTTGATATGGTTCTAGGCCCTCTCACCAATTTACCTGACACAACATATTCTTGTCAGAAACTACCATAAAATTTGCGCTACACTCTTGTTTGCATAAACCTAGATAATTTCCCTTCCATATACCAAGTAAGAAGCAAAAGGGATGGCACTTTTTCTTCAGTCTTTTTTCCTATGCCCCATTTCCATATTCCTAAGCGCTCTCTCCTTTGTGCTAAAGGTGTACCTCTCTTTAGCACACATTTACCTTACCTGTTCCTTGCATAGATATACCAGGAGCCAAAACAGGCTGAAAAAATGTTGAAGAAAATGATGCGAACAGAAATATTTAACTTAACAAACTTTCATTATATCACATTTAATGCACAATTATTGACCTTCAAAATGTCATTCATTACTTACAAAAACTTGTTTTCATCACTCAAAAAAATGGAGTGTCATGGGTTCAGATGGAATTCACCATAATTTTTTCATTAAAATTATTGGAAATATATTCTTCACTTAATAGCTATTTATTTAGCAACAGAATTTTTAGAAATGAGGTAAAGTGTTCCCAGAGGCCTACTGTGGTGAAAACGGGAGGACGATGAAGAATAAAAGTGGATTTCTTTAAAGATGGGAGAGAGTTTAATACAATTATATACCAAAGGGAAATAAAAACACCGAAGAGAAAATAGAGCTGTAGAAGTCAGAGATCATCACTGATAAGAAATGATTTTCTGAGACAGTAAAAGCAAAGAGAATAAGCAGCACAGATGGATGGATGAATGCACTGTGAAGGCCACTGTTCTTAGAGAAACTGAGGAGAGAAGCGGAAGTAGAGGCTGCAGTCAGATCAGTGGATCAGCATGAAGAGGGTGTGGTGGCTAAGCCTGGACCGGGCCATGACCAGGCGTGCTGCCCAGTTACTTGGCAAACACTACTCCACAGGTTACCATGAAGGTACTTTTTAGGCATGATGATCACTTAAAGTAGACATTGAATAAACAATACTTTCCTCCATACGTGGATGGACTTCATCCAATCGGCAGAAGCCTTAAGAGAAAAGAATAAGGTCTCCCAAAGAAAGGAATTCTGGGTCTGGACTGCCTTCAGACTCAAGGGTGCAATATCAACTCCTACAGGAATTTGCACTCTGCCAGCCTGACCCGCAAATTTTTCATTTGCTAGTCGAACCATTGCGTGCATTGTGTGAGCCTCTTCCTTAAAATAAATCAGTTTCTAGATAGACAAATGCGTGTTATTTCTCTCTCTCTCTCTCTCTCTCTCTCTCTCTCTTTCTCTCCACCCTCCCCACCCCTCCGTTGTTCATGTTTTTCTGGAGAGAAAGAGGAGGAGACATTCAGAGAGGACCGACTCCTAATCTGTATGTGCCTGATGAAACTGTAGATGCCATCATCTGCTGAGAGTTTGTGGCACTGCTGAGGGAGCAAGCCGACCACTAGAAATGTGCAGGAAATTCACTGGAGCAGAGACAGCTGCTGCTCACTCGCCAGTGCCCTGATGGCAGACTACCACATCCCTGGAGCTCTGTACGATCCTACAGCATCTTTATGAATGTATGATGAGAAATGAGGAAGGGCCTGCTGTGTGGAATTGGTTAAGAAGAATTATATATATGTGAGAGCAGGACATGGTGGCACACACCTGTAATCCCACCATTCAATATGATAATACTGAATGTATTTTCTCATATCTATTTATCCACCTATCAACCAAAAAAGATATATGTGATGGCTTATCTCTTTTAAATCCAAATATCTAAGAACCCACATCTATATTTAATAAATGCTATTTCTGCCCTACATTCCATCATCATTTGTTTTCAGAAGCATGACAATATCATTGAAGCCCCTCCTCTCCAAAAATCATCCCAGTCCTTGACTATCTTCACATTTTCATAATTAATCATTGAGCAATATGATGGATAAGCAGTATTTTTATTTACTTGACACTACAGTTTCTAGTAAAAGAATGCAATGAGGGGCTAGAGACATAGATTAGTGGTAGACTGGTTGCCTACCATGAGCAAGGCCCTGGGTGCAATTCCTAGGACTGTAAAGAAGGAGAAGAGGAGGAAGAGGAGGAGGAAGGTAAGTTAATATTCAAATCATTAATATTTGAAAAAAATATTGCTGAGAAGGTTAAATAAACAATTTTTATGTACTGGTTGGAACAAGAATGGAATGACTAATATTTTTTCTTTAGGTAAAAGACACACAATTCTTTATTACAAACAAAATAGAGTTTTTTAAAACAAACACACATTGTCACAAATAAAAAAATCAACAATCTTGGGATAATAATTACTAAACTTCTATACATGATAGGAAAATTCTTTGTACTATTAAGTAAACATTCTTAGACCAAGACAATTCTATGACAATGAGGTAATAAAGGGAGCATGGGTTAATTTTAAAATCTGATAACTAAAAGGTAAATATTCTCTAAATATTCTCTAACTATTCTCTTCCTTGTCTAAACAAAGAACCTAGTGTTATAACCCAGTCTTTTAGATTCACCCTGTTGGGTTTCAATTCACTGTCTGTATTCCTCCAAGTTTAAATTGACATATGTTTGGCCTTCCCAACTTCTAATGGCAACTCACAACAACCTCTCTCTTACTCCCCATATGCTTGATGATATTGTAGAAATTAGTTTTACATTCAGTGCCACTCAATGGGGCTTGCTTAACTTCAAGTAGTAAACTTACAGTTTCTTTCTTTTTACATAAAAAATGTCATAGAAATGATAGCCCTAAGGAGCTTTCCAGACTTCTTTGTTAACCAGGAGAATCTACCCTCCAGATTTCAAAAAGCTCCTACCTGCTTTCAGACACATAGGCCAGCAGGTGCCAGAACCAACCCCCAATCACGGCTTCGTGGTTTTGCTGTATTTCTAATACATGGCGATGTTATTCTTTTTATTACTATACCTAGTATTTTTAATACTGCTGTATGTTTGGAACAAAGACGGCACCTCAAAGAATAAATTTATAGTAACTTCTTGACACATAGATCTGACAAAGAATGCTTTGATATGTTCTTAGGGCCCAGAAAAGTATACAGAGTAATAGAGATGTCTAGCTTCCCATGCACAAATAAGAAGCTTGAAGTCATCACTCCATACGAACAACAAGTAAAATGTGGAATGAAATGAAAAGCAACAACTCTAGCTAAATCTGTCAGAAAAGTGAGGCCACAGAGAAAACTTCTACCCCAAAATTGAAGAAACACACAAGTGGTTATAGAGAATTACAATTTACCAGAACAAAAATCCATGAGTAGAAACCTCTCAGAGGAAGTGAAGGAAAAACTACTCTGTAACTGAGGATTTGCTGGAACCTTGATGTAGACAAGTAAGTCTGAGTGTTAAAAACACCCTCGGGACCCATCGATAGGGGAGAGCTCACATTTTTATGATTCTTAACCTCCAAGTTCTCTACAAAATTCTCACAATGAAGACAGAAGAAAAATCCGCTGAGACCCTTTGCAAGGGGAAAGGGAGCCACTTCAAAATATCCCAGAGCATTCTATTCTTGCCAAATTCTATCCCTAAGAAACCATTTTACCAGACCTTAACCTAATGGCATATTTAATAGTTTAACCCACCTAAAGAAAGGGAAATACCCAAATCCAGTTAACTGTACCCATCTTGTACTGTCAAAAAGTGGGGAGGAGGACTGAGAAGCACCTGTGAAATTCACAGCACAGGGTCACAGGCTCACCAAAAGGCTGAAACCTAATTACAGGACTATAGAATGCTCTTCCCTCCCCCATAATTTACCACCATGTCATTAACAGTCCATTTACTGTAGTTCCTTGCCCCAGCACATCGCATGTAGCTTACAACAAAAAAATCTCAAGGCACACTAAAATGCAAAAAACCACAAATTGATGACACAGAGCAAGCATCAGAAGAACCCACGTATGACATGGTGTTGAAATTGACAGACAAGAAATTGAAGACTATTGTTAATAAAGTTAAGGGCTTTAATGGGAAATGTAGCTGACATATAAGCAGTGAGATGGACATTCTAAGAAAGAACTGAAGAGAAATACTAAAGATCAGGAACACTGTGGGAAAAATGAAGAATGCCTTTGTTGAGTTAATTAGTAGACCAGACACAACAAAGGAAAAAAATCTCTGAGCTTCAGAACAGGTCAACATTAACTTCCAAATCTGAGAACAAAGAGGAAAAAAAGAAATGATCAAAATATCCAACGACCACAAAAGGCATGACATGTATAAGGGGAATACATGAAGCAGAATGGTGTATAATAAACAATTTGTATATCTACAAATAATCACCAATTAAATTTCATCTTCTATATCCCTTTCTCATGGAAGATAAGGCTAAATACCCTCACTGGAATCTTTGTGAAATTTTTTCATAATTAGTTTATAATCCCTACCAAAACAGCATCCTCGAAAGCACACTTTGTACACAGCAATATAAAGATACTAAAGACTGTGGAGTACTTTGGTAAGGTCGAAATAAGTGTAAGCAAAGCCTAGGTACACATGCCATTGTAGATCATGGTAACTAATTGCTGTATTTTTTCCCAGTGTAAACTGGCAGTGCCTTATGACCCTTCTCAACATGATGCACATCAGTCACTTCCAATTTTCTGAGGCTAGCACACAAAATTAACTTTGCTTATCAGCATTTCCTAACGTGTTTCTCAGCAAATTCCTTCTGTGAAACACAAAGTAATGCCAAATATGGAGTCAAACATATTTGAAAACACTGACTCAAAATCACATAAATTCTTTTGTTAACTGTCAGTAATAATATTCAATATAAACTGATATTTTCTGAACTCCTTAACCCATGAAGGAGCAGCTCAAAGAAAAAGTGTTCCCTGAAAACAATTTGAAAACTTTTGTTCTAGACGTATTCGTGGATGCATTATTCACAGAAAAGTAAAAATGTTTAGGAGATGTGACTGTTTTAGGTTAATGCTATAGAGCAGTAATCTATAAATTTTCCCCATGAAGGGCAGATGGTAAATTTGGGGGCTATAGAAGTCTTCTTTCAACTACTCATTTCTTCACAAAAGCAGCTAAAGTCAATTCCTCGTGGGGCTTTGTTCCAGTAAAACATTGTTTACAAAAAGAGGTCTTCAGGCTGTGGTTTGCTGAACACTGCTATAAAAAAAGAAAAATGGCAATGATGCTCTGCCATAAAACATTTTCATTTAACAAATACTAATTAGTTGAGTACTGTGTGTTTTTTGATTCCATCAATATTACTGGATGTGTGAATAGATAATCAATGTGTCCAAAGAAGGCTGTTGTGTTTAAGGCACAGATGCTAAAAAGTGCTATATTTACATATGGGCTTTCACTTGATTTTTTGTAAAATTAGTATTTTTTTACATCACTATTCCACAGAGGAGGAAACTGAGACTTGAACTTTCTTTTAGTGGCCATGCCCAAGATGGCATCTGGGAATGAAGGGTACTTATTTCCCGTATGGCATTTCTAAGTCATGAAAGTTTCACATATTAATTTGACACTGCTCCTCTTTCCAGGGTGAGCCCTACAAATATTAAACCCTAATTTTAAAAGTCATGGAAAGTGAAGCAATGGTGTTCGTCTAGCACAACCCTGCACTGTTTGTATGCTCCAGGACAGGTTCTGGAGTTGTGCAAAGAGACTGATCCCGTCTTTTTCCACTTCTAGCCTATGAATCCCCTGGCTGAACTTAAAACTTGACCAGCAGCAAGAAAAGTGAGCCTGGCCCACTGAGAGTTTTTTGTTGTTTGTTTTTTTTTTTTTCCATTGTTTTGCTTTGAAACCGTGATGGAAAAGCTTTATTTAGATCAGGCTAGCCTTTATCCTGCAAAACTTTCCAAACAAAGGTTTCAGGGCTTAGGATTTTTTCCAGGTTCTGTTGATTCTTGTAAATCAAGTTAACCCCAGGAATGCTTGCACTTTGTTCCAGTCCCCACCACAGCTTCCCCTTCTGTGTCTGCTTCCCATGCCAGCTCTTTCACTCCGATCTCTGCTACCCACGGTTACACTATGTTCTTTCCTAGGAAAAAAGAATCCCAAGAAGATAATCATTTATCATCTGACAACCACAGAAGCAAGGAAGAGGAAGTTATTTATAATGAGAGGGAAATCGGTGCCTGTGTTTACTTTCTCAAGCTCTGTTCCACCACCCTTTCTCTTTGTAACCTTTCTGAATAAACACTAGGAGTTAGCCTGTTTTTGACAAAAGAAAGCATCAAACCCCCATAGCACAATATACCAAGTTGCTAAGTGAAACAATTAGCATTGTGGCCAGACATGAGGCTCCAACTCAAAAAAGGGGGCAGTGTTCCTTGGAATTCCTTAGGCTTGGCAGCCCTGCCGGCCACAGACAGAGCCGCCGGAATGCTTAACAGAACAAATGTTACCGTCTGCCTCGGCCAATGTTACCGTCTGCCTCGGCCGTTTGCTTCTCTTCTTCCTAGACTTCCTATGGAAATTTTCCTAGGAAACAGATCTGAACAAAGAGCTTCCTTTTGAACAACTGTCTCCCACCCCACTACCCTGAGCCAGATCAGATGAAAGCAAAAAATTTTTCTCAGATTGCACAAACAAAAATTGGGTCTCATAAGGGCTCATGAGAACTGAACAAAGTGGGGGCCATTCTTCAGTTGCTTCAAATGTCTGACCTAAATGAAAGCAAATTCCTGAGATTCTCCTTTAACCAGCATCATTCAGTGAAGCCAGTTCTCAAAC
Source organism: Hystrix cristata (assembly GCA_004026905.1). Lineage (NCBI taxonomy): Eukaryota > Metazoa > Chordata > Mammalia > Rodentia > Hystricidae > Hystrix > Hystrix cristata. The sequence goes on from PVJO010015484.1 coordinate 36,349, forward strand.
AAAAGTATTGCTGCAACGTCCGCCAACAGGGTTTGTCACCATTCATAAACATCTGTCGATTTTAACTCACCCCAGAGCTCTGGAGAGCAGAAAATCCAGGCATTTGTTATTTCCACAGAACAAACCAACCTTAACCCAACAAGGGACAAAAACAAAAACAAAGCAAAACAAACAGAAATGACATGAGCTAGGTGTGACTAATGGAAGGCGACACAGAGACAGGGTACAGGGTTTGTCCTTAGGATGTGTAATAGGCAGCAATGAACACCTGACTGGCGTTGAGAACCAGGTCTTCCAAGAACAATTTTTTATTTGCTAACTTTCCAGTTTGGTTGCTTAACCTGTGTTTGTTTTTTCTGTTCACACTAAAGAATAACACACTGGAGCATAGCTCATCTGTCACATGTGACTTGCATTTACTAGTTGTTCAGTCTGTAAATATGACATCATAGAACTACATGCTTGCTGAGCCCCTGCAGCAGTACAGTTCTATAAATGATTCTGCCCTTTAGACTTCTGGAAAGCCGTATCTTTTCCCCTTCCCTAGGAATGAAGGCAGATCCAGTTTTGCTTAGAAGCAAAGTACCATAGCGTTGTCTGATGAGGAGATATACACGAGTTTCAGCTCTTTGAGGGCAAAATATATGAACCTTCTTTTTTCCTCTTTCCTAGACTATTGCCTCTTGGGCATTTCATACCTCCTTTGGGAGATATCAAAGAGTATAAGACTCAAATCAACTCTCAGACGGTGTCTGCTAGCAATGCTAATTAGAAGGTAGGTGGCAAAGAGTTGTCAGAATTAAGTTGAAGTTTATCTGTAAATTTCTATTACCATGTTTCTGCAAAAATTAATTTTTGTATCTTAACAACACTAAGACCCACTTTTTTCACGTTGATATCTTTGGAATGAAGATGCCATTTCACAGTCATGGAGTTGCATTTTACAATCTCTATTGTTCAGGTGGTACTTAGTACCCAGGTACCCAGCACATAGGTCATAGCTGTTCACATGAATGTCAACATTTCTATGGAGTTATTTGCAATCTGGTTCTACAGTGTTGAATTAACTGCTGTTGAAATGTTTTCAAAATATTTCAATATGATTTGACATTTAAACAATAGTTTTGAGAGTGCAGAAAAGAACAGAAACAACAGAAGAGTATAAAGCAGATATGAGTGAAATAAGGTCTGTTGCGTAGGGAGGAAACATTGAAACTGAGCAGAAAGATACTCACTGTGGGAGAGAAGAAATGACCACATGACTATATTTTCTTATAGCCAAGTGCTTCCTAGGGACTAAGAAAGATGTTCCCAAATTGATGGTGTCATATTGATGGTGTCATATTGTTACTGCAAAATCATTGTCCATCACAAGCCAAAGACTCAACTGAAGGCAGAACAAATTGGCAAACTTTTGAATAGGTGAGAAACATTTCAAAGCATTAAGAAGCTAGTGTGACCACTTTATCTGGAGTGAATTTTTGTTCCTTGTCTTCCTTCATAGTACATAAGAGTCTTACGGTTGATGGGTTCTTCTGGTTGATAAGCTATATTATCTTCATCATGATTCACTGAATTTCAGGTACAGCTTGAAAAGAGGTTGAGGTAATATGTGGTGCTGTGCATCTGACTCTCACAGAAAATCACTCTGTTTATGACCTCCAGTCCCTCCAACCTTCAGACTAGACAAGACCATGTACTGCCCATCCCGGCAAATACTCCATCCATCCTGACTCCATCTATGTCCCCAAAATTAGTCATTTCACTTATACAAAATGTTCCCAGCAATACTTTAAAGACCAGTTCTTCTATCATGAATTTCTATTTTGGTTAATGTTTTCTGCATGTATCAAATCTCAAGAAAAATGCTCTTGTCTGTATTAGATAATAAACACCTGCTTCTTTTATCACTACCTCCCATGCCAACTCCCAAGCTGCCTCCTCTGTGCCCACCCACCTTCAGGGACCCCGCAGAGCTCATCTATTCAGCTTTCTCCATCACCAATTGCATTCGCACTCAAGAGTCCCTGTTTTCAAAACTTGCTCCTACCTTGACTCCTTCTCTAGAAATAAACCACAGGAGGAAAAGACCATAATGGAGTCCTACTACTTTTTTGAGTTCTAATTCTGGCTGAACGTCTCAGTAATATTAGTTGCCATTTGAAATTCCCTTATTCCTGAAATTCCGTTTTTTGACTTTTGAAATGCCATTTTCTCTAGTGTTTCCTTTAATGTCTCTGAAAACTTTGAGTTACTCTTTCATCAATCTTTACCTATTAAAAGTAAGATGTTGTTCTTCTCATTTTTAATTAACACATAATAATTGAACATATTTATGAACTACAGTGTGATGATCTGATACATATACAGTACATATTATATAATGACCAAATCGTAAGATTTAATTAACATATCATATCAAACATTTGCCATTTCTTTGTGACAAGAATATTCAAAATCTCTTGTCTTTAATGGTTCTTTGATGGTTCTTTGTTCATTTTCTGTCTAGATGTTCTGTCCATTGCTGAGAGCAAGATGTTCAAGTTCTCTGCTATTATTGTACAACTAGGCAAATCTCCCTCTATACCTAATAATAGTTACTTCACTTATTTGGGTATTTCAATGTGGGCTGCTTGTATATTTACAAGTGTTATATCCCCTTGCTGAATTGGCCTCTATGTCATTATATAACAGCTTCTTTGTCATCTTCTACAGTTTTTGACTTGAAGTCTACTCTGTCTATATATATATTTCTTCCCAAGTCTACCCTTCCATCTCTAGCCCAAGCTCTAAACATTTCAAATCATCTACTGAAATCCTCACTCAGATGTCTCACAAGAACCTCCTTCTCCCATATCCCCCAACCCAGATAAACTCTGTTCTAATATTCTTCCTCCCCTCAAATACTTGAATTTAAGCACAGTTACCTACATATGAATCCAAGTGAGAAAATTCAGCATCATTTTTCACTTTTCCCCCTTCTTCAGCTCCAAGAGTAACCATCACCCAACCCTGCTGAGTTTAACCCTGTGGTGTCTCTTGACTCTGAATCCTTTTTTTTTTTTTTTTTTTGTGGTGCCGGGGATCGAACTCAGGGCCTTGTGCTTGCAAGGCAAGCACTCTAATCACTGAGCTAAATCCCCAGCCCCACTCTGAATCCTTTTTCTTTTTATTTTTATTCATTTCTGAAAATGCTCAGTAAACACCTTCTCTTGGGGAATGACTTCCTAGGAGACCAATTATATCCCTTTCTTTCTTTGAAGTTTAAAACTGAGAGATGGAAATAAGAGAATTTAAGTCAGTAAACCAAATGAGACTTCTTACCAGAATATACACAGGCATATGCATACACACACGCGCACACACGCGCACACACTCCCAACTTCGTGATACATCTAAAAGGAGAGTCTGTAAAACACATGTATACAGAGCCAGCAATAACTGTGCTGCCTTGTAACGCTCAAGCCCAGAGTATGTTTAGAAAACAGGCTCAGAGCAGGTAATCAGGCTCATTTACCCAATAGAAGAGACAAGTAGGAGAACATATTTATTTTATAGACAGTCCTTAAGAACAGCACCAAACAGCATTAGCTGTTGAAAGAATTCCTCACTATCACAAATCAGATAACTCGCTCCCATTTTTGTGAACAAGCTGAAGGACAGAATGGAGTGACAGGATACACCCAGAAATAATATTCTAAAGCTATCACCTTACAATAAAGTGTAGTGAAGTCCTTATTAGTTTCCTAGGGCTGCCATAAAATATTACCACCAACTTGGTGACTTAAAAACAAAAGGACTTTTTCCTCCCATAATTCTAGAGACCAAAACTCCAAAACCAAAGTATCAACTGAGCAATGATGGCGAAACTTTTGGAGCCTGAGTGCCCAAACTGCAACACGAAACCCACTTACTTATTGCAAAGTGCCAACACTTCAATTAAACATGAATATTGAGGTTTTAGTTTAGAAAAAATAACTATTACCTGACGATGGGTTGCTGGGGTGACTTGACTTGCGTGCTGGCAGGGCCCTGCGTGCCCGCTGTGGCACACCTACCTTAGGCTCAACACCACTGAACTAGAGGCTCTGAAGGAGACTCGTTTTTTGGTAGCTGCTGGTAATCTGTATCATTCCTTAGCTTGTAGTTGCACTCTGGTCTCTGCCTCCATCTGCACATGGCCTCTGTTATGGTTTATATCTAGATGTCCATCCAAAGCCTCCTGTGCTCATAGTTGCAGCTTCTTGGAAGTGATGGGGTCATGGGAGTGTAATACTCATCAGTGGATTAGTCCACTGGTGAGTTTATTCCTAAATGTGATATTGGGAGGCAAAGTCTGCTCAGAGGAGGTGGGTCACTGGCCCAGAAGGTTCTGTCTCCTTCCTTTGTCCCTTGATCTCTGTTTTCTGCTGCCATACCATTTTGGTCGTCATGGAAATTTTTACTGCTCATTGATAGTAGTTTCTTCCTACTTTCCAACATGTGCAAATTTCTCTTTATTCAGCTCTGTAAATGTGTGGGTGTTATGTGTTAATATAAAAATCTGGTATTTATTAATTCTAGATTGTAGACCTAACAATAGAAGGGTTGTTGCAAGAAAGCAAAAATAGATTTAGTACATGCCAACCAAATCCACTGCCTTAATTGAACATATAAATTAAATGCAAATTTTAATTGAAATAAAATTAATCAAATCGTATTAAATTTTAAGTTAAGATTCTATTATTTAATTATGTATTACATAATTTTTACATGGCCCAAACCATATCTCAGACTACACATATGATTGATTCTGTGACCTGAAGAAATTCACTTATTTTGAGCTACGATTTTTTTTTTTTTTAAAGGGAGAGTGGTATATGTTGCACATAGTGACTTACTCGCAAAGAATACAGCTTGGTAAGCCAAAAGAGCTACTTCAAAGTTAAGAAACCCGACAAAGTTTCCTCTATCAGGTGACTAAGATTAACGTAAAAAGTGATGTCATGTTAATAATGTGTACATTTGATACAATGTGATAAGAATGGTACTTCACCTTAATAGTCTTCCTCTCCAGAACCTAACCTAAACATGAGAAGCTCAGTCACACTCCAGAGTCCAAAATACCTGATCAGTATCCTCAAAACCATCTGTCATCAAAAGCCACCATCACCACCACCAAAAGAAAGCTGAGAAACTGCTACACTTAGGGAAGCCTAACAGGATCTGACCAGTAAGTTAAATGTGATGTCCTAGAGGGATAGAGGACATTTGTTAAAAACAAAATAAGAATAAAACAAATTGTAGTGTTGATATCAACATTAGTTCATTAATTGTAACAAATGTGGTTTATCAATATAGAAGATGATAATAGTAAGGAAAATTAGGAATGGGGTATATTGTAATCTTTCATTTTAGAGAGACAATTTTTCTATACACCTAAAATTATTCTAAAATTAAAAGTCCATTTTTTAAAAATTTAAAGGAAGAAATTCAGAAAATCTCCAAATTTGGCAAGAGTAGAAAGAATCTCCATTAAAGACAGGAAATGGATCATGTAGCTTCAACAAGAGTGTATCTATCATCATTTCGGATTATCCATGTAACTTATCTACCTAATATTATGCTTCTAAATGTATTTTATAGTGATGCCATAGATATAATTCATTTATTGTAATAAGTAGCTTACTGTATAAGTAACGTATTTATGCAGCCTCACATTGATGAATTTTATGTTCCTTCCAAGTTTCACAAATAAAAAACCAGGAATGATCATAAATACATGTCTGCTTGTACTTATGATCAAGAATCTGAGGCATAAATATAATTAAGCACAGATACAAAGCTTTTAAGGGATAGGGGTGTGGGTTAATGGCAGAACACTTACTTAACAAGTACAAGGCTCTGGATTTGTTCCCTGGCACCACACAAACACACACATACACACACCACAAAGTTTAAATTTTCACATACTACCAGCTTAACATCCAAAGGTTTGTACCAACCTACTTTCCAGCCAACGATGTCTCACTGTTTAATCTTCTCTACATGTCCACTAACTTTTTGAATGGTATCTCACTTTTAATTAATTTCCTTTGAATTTTAACAAAGTGAAACATCTTTTTATGTGTATTTCATTCAGATTTCTGATAATTTGAGTTGGTTATGATTAACATTTTCCCATCTTTCATTTTCTTTAGTCATTTATATAATTTCTTTATATATTCTTCATACTAATCCTTTATTGGCTTATACTTATTACAAATATTCAAGTGTGTGGTGCATCTCTTGACTTTCTTTGTGGTATTCTTCGTCATATAAAAGTATTAAATTACGTGGCCCAAAAGCTTGTGTACCCTTAAAATTCATATACTGAAGTCTAACCCTCAAAATGGTGGTGATAGGAAGCAGGACTCTAGGGAAGTGACTGTCTCGATGGTGGACCTCGCATGAATAAGTTTAGCACTGTTAGAAGAGATCTGAAAGCTGCCCACCCCTTCTGTCACGTGAGGACACAGTGCGAAACCGCCATCTACGACCACGAGGTACACTTTCACCAAATACCCAATCTGCTGATGCCTTGACCTCGGACTTCCCACCCTGCAGGACCGTAAGCAATAGAATTCTGCTGTTCACACATTTCCCAGTCTAACGTGTTTTGTTATGGAAGCATGAATAAACGGAAATGAATTGTAATCTACCAGAATCTTCCTGTTGATTTATGATTTTAAGTGTATTGAAGATACTTTATTCCAAAGTCAAAATGATATTCTGTATTTTTTCCTTGAAGTTCTACCTTTCACACTTACATATTTAATCTGTACAGAGTTTCTTCTTCATCATTTGAAATAAGGATCCGAGTGGATATTCCACTTGGAAAGCCAATTATTCTCACATTGTTTATTGAATGGCTTATCCTGTGCCCACCAATTTTTATTTTTATTTATTCTTATTTTATTTTAAACCAAGAACATGTATTGGTACATTTTACATATAATGGTTACATTCATCACATTTATTTTGTACCTGTACATGATGCATCTTGGTTCTCCCCGCTCTTCCCCGCCCCTCCCCTCTGTTCCCTCCCTCCCTAATTAGAGCAGGTTTATTCTTAATTTTCCATATTTTCCCTTTCCCTTTTCTTTCCTTTGTTGCCTTTCTGCTTTTCCCCTTCTTTCTTTC
>PVJO010015485.1:0-44888 GCA_004026905.1 Hystrix cristata
CACCCCGGGAGCCTTTTCCGTGGGTGAAGGGAATATGGCCTGGAAGCCTGATTTTTATGAATTTCCAGAGTGTGAAAAGGCTGTCATTATTGCAGCCTGTCTGGGGTGTCATGCAGAAAAGAGTTAACACGGCAGGCCTGGGACTATCTTTAGAAGCGCTTTTGTGCAAGGTGGGCCCTTGGTTAGTATTTGGGGACACGGATTTTTAGGAGTAGTTCTACTGTTTCCAGAAGTGGTGGGAATGGCCCTCTGCTCCTGAACTGTGGGTCCCAGCAATGTGGTTTCTGCAGGAGCCCCGCCCTCCTCCTGGGAGTCTGGGATTCTGCTGTGTGCCAGGCAGAGGTACCTGACCAAACCCTGGACTCCTGGGCTTGGGCCAGCTTCCCTGGTAGGAAACGTTTCCATGTGTTGTCACCTTTGGTTGCGAGGAAATTAAGGGCACTGTGTGTGACTCCCATGTGACAGCACTCTTGGAAAGCTTCCCCGGGGTTCCCTCTGGGCTTTCCCCACATTTCTTTTCCCGTTGCTGAGTTTGCTTCATATTCTTTCACGTTAATAAAGCCTGGCTGTGGTGTGACTGTATCCCGAGCCCCAGAATCCTCTCTGGCAGTCCTGGCCCAGAGCTGGGCTCAGTGACCCCGGCACCAGGGTCTGCGCCTCAGCAGTACTTACTCACAGGGGTACTTTACTGTTGGGAAGCGTGGAGGACCACGAAACTCACCTTGCTTAAACAGCTCCTTATACAGAGTCCCCTTAGCGTGACCACAGGTCACAGGAAGTTCAGGGACATGAAGATCCGCATGAACGTCTCTGGGAATTCTGGGACCTGCAAGGAAGTTTGTTTTCATTCCATCTTCATCTAAAACTGCCCACCATCTCCCCTACATCCCTGAGATCCCTCTTTTATTTTTTTATTTTATTTTTTGAGATCCCTCTTTTATAATTTCAAAATGCACTGGGTTTTCCCCAAGAACTAGTTACATTTTGAGATTTTTCTTTGGTGGCAGATTAGACACCCAAAGATACTGGCACCCCCGCCCCCAGCACAAAGCCTGTGGGCAGAATCTGAGCTCCCAGCTTGTAGGCTCAACTACCCACCACACAGTTGCTTCAGATATGAATAGACCATCGAGCTTGGGTGGCCCTACCGGGACACTTTGTCTAATTCACCCAAGACCCTCTTCTCCATCTTTACAGATGAGGAAACTGAGTCAAAAAGGGCAAATGCCAAGCCCAAGTTATATAGTTAAAGGAAGTGTAAGAATTAGAACTTGGGTCTTATTTTGCCACCTGGGGTCTCCTATGCATAGTCTGTGACTTTCTACGTGGCAAAAGAAGAGTTTGCTAAATATCAGCACGGTAAAGGTGGGTGCAGACCAGGTAGCCCAGGGTCACTCCCAGATCAACTGCCAGTGAAGTGAGAGATAGCACTAATCTGTCAGGTTTAAACTGGCCAATGCCCGGGAAGATCGTAGCATCTGCTGCTGGCTCCATAAGCCAAATGAGACAACAGACATATCACTCAGAATACACGGTAGGAATTTAGGTGTTTGTGTCAAAAGTTTATCGATCACTTCTTTTTACCTGTTTTTCTGACTCTTTTCCTGATTCTTTTCAAAGGCTTAGAGCTGACTCTTTTTCTCCCTGAGAAAATTGAAAAACAGCATTAACATTTCTTGTTTACAACAGTGCATTGCAAATAGTAGTGTTTAAGAAAACACTATTTGAAGGTAACTTTTCAAGAACCTGTCTAATATTTTAAAAAATATCAAATGCTCAGAAGTCGGGACTTTTTTTTTCTGAAAAGGGCTAGATATTAAATATTCAAGGTTTTGTGTTCCACATTCTCTGTTGTGACTCCTCGGCTGTGCAGTTATATCTTGAAAGCGTCCATAGATGAAAGGAAAATGTGTTCCAATAAAGCTTTATTTACAAACAGTTAGAAGCTGGGTTAGCCCATCAGTCCACAGTTTGCTGACCTCTGGTTTAGACTTAAGCCAAGTCCACAGGACAACCACAGAGTAGTGGGCAAGAGAAGGGATGGCCACATGGTTTGTGAGTTACAGTTGGGTTGTGGCTCGTCCCTCAACTTTTCCAGAGTTAAGAGTTACTAGTTGAGCAGCAGTGTAGGACCCTGGCCCTGTGGTCAAGTCACACCTTCACTAAGCTATTTTTGTTGTTGTTGCGCTATTATCTTTCTTTTTTTGACATATTTTGGAAATTCACTAAATCTGATGTATTTTTCGTTGGTTGTTACTAAAGCATAAAATAAAGCATGAAAATTAGGATTTTATCAAAAACATTTTTTTTTTACCTTTTGGCCAACCTCTTTTTCTTGGGGCTCCATTATTCAGGGGTGAGAGAATTCTGCACCTGTCTCTTTTTCTCCCTAAAACAACAGAAAAATATAAAAGTGGATGTTGCTAAAAAGTCACCTTGTATACAATAGTACTTTAAAAAATTTTTGGTACTGTAATTTTTTTGGAACTGTAATCTTTCAAGAGCCTAATGCATAATGAAAATATGGAGCTCCTAGCCTTGCAATTGCAAAGTCTTTAATGGCTAACTGGGGTCCATCCTGGATTTCATTTCCTTTACCCCATTAGGAATCCAAATTCTCTGTCTCCTACATCATCCATTTATAACCAACAGAGCCCATCCTGTTAAACAGAACTTTCTCCTGAGCTCTTGCTTCCCTGCAGTTCCCAGAAGGCTTGGGTTAAGCAAATGCAGAGAACAGTCTTCTGGAGTTGCTCCTTGTTGCCATGTTCTCATACTCAAGCAAAGGAAGAAACGAGAAGTCTGATTTCAGATTCCTAAGATCCTGTAGGCTGGTGCCTGAGGGTCCACTTCCTGCTGGTGAACTAGAGTCTGCGTGATGTTCTCCTTGAACTCTAATCACCTGCCACAGTAATGCCCGGTGACTGTGGTGTTTCTGAGCCTCCTCCATCCCAAGACCCTTGGGCACCTTACCCATCCTGTAAGATGCTTGCCCACTTTCCATCCTTGCTTCTTGGCCTCCTGGCACACATTCCGAAGAACACATGACACAGGAACATTTATTTCCAGGTCCTTCCAGCTCTGCTCCTAAATTATGATTTGTAAGAAATGTTCATTTGTGTCCCCTCCCATCTAAAGATCCTGCTTTCTCTCAACACCGATGACTCCCTCCTCCCACATCAAAGGGTGGCTCCGCCTCTGGATTCCCTCTTTCGTCATTCCTATGTATATGTCCTTTCCCTTTGCGGACGATGCTGAGAATTTCCACTTGCAAGAGAGCGCTAACGAATACAGTGTTTTAGAAATAGATAACATTGGAAGAACAAAGACTGGTTTTAGGAGGAAAAGATGGTGTGTGCGCTTTTGGAAGAATTAACTCTGGAGTTTGAAGGTCGCAAGAGACATTCAAGTGGTGTTTAAAACCTTCAGGACCTCGGACAGAGGCTTCCTGACTAAATGAGTTTACAAGAACGCTGGCTGGAACAGCAGGAATCATTAGGTTGTGGATGGTGTTTGAAGCCATGGGAGTGGATGAAATGCTTGGGTGGGGTTTCATGTAATCTGAGTAAGTGACAGGGACCACTTAAATACCTGGGGACACTTTTTTCTGAAAACTCACTGATATAGTGAAGCACATCTTGGATCGAGTTGCTTTTGTCTCGCGTCCATCTCAGAGCTAGCCATTTCTCCAATTCTTCCCCTTTTACACTGCATCCCCTCCAACTTTTTTCTCATTATTTCACATTTTCTCTACATAGTTTCCGTTATGCCTCATCTTTCGTGCCTCTCCTTTGTCATCTCCTGTATGTATTTCATTCCACCTGTTTTTCTACATTCATATTGCTGGATCTAGTTTTATTACTGAGGCGACCTTCTTATTAAACTTTTAGCTCTTTTACCAATGTCAGTCTTTGTCTGTATCCCCATTTCCTTCATCTATATTCAGTTTCACCTCACAGATTAGTGCTTCATTACCAAATGCCAGCTATTTTAACACGGACCACATAGCCAGCTCCCTGTGAGTTTACTATTGAGCAGTCCCGTCATGGACTTTGTTTCCACGTTTCTAGTACAATTTCTGAGAGGAAGCTTGGGAATCATCCCTTTCTCCCCCAAACTCCCAATCTGGTATGCCTGGATCTGGGTCCATTTAGGAAAATTTGAAACTTATTTAGGTATTTTCTCATTTGAAGACCCAGCCTATCTTTCCCGCTCTTTCTCCTTATATTATTCGCTCAGTGTCAAACCCCATGCTCCATCCAGGAGCCCTGCTCTTCTTTCTCATCTGGCCCACGAACCTGTAAAAAGCAGTCAGAGTCTGGGCACAGGGTGTGTGTGTGTGTGTGTGTGTGTGTGTGTATGCTTTTTGGGGAGAGGTAAGGAAGAGTTTTTCCTGCATGTACACAGGAAAACAAAAATAATTGATAATATCCTAATTGGCTTCTCCACCACATGCTAATAGGCCTAATCCCTTCTGAGTCTCTGCTATTCTTTTGAAGGTCTTAGACTGACAAGACACTGAAGGGAAATAAGAAAATGAAGGCTACAAACTATAGGGCGACCTGGAAACACACCTCAACACGGTGATGTGAACTATGCAGACACTTGAGTGTGCTTAGAAAACAACACACCTCCTCAGTGACCACCTCATAGCCTACAGAAAGTTAGTCTCTCTTCTATGCGGTGACACTTTGTTCTCCTTTTCGGTTTCTGCCTGTCGCTCGGCCTTTATACGTTTCTAACTCTGTCTCTTTGAATCTGCCAACCTTTGTCAGTCTGACTTTTCCGGACGCCTGTGTTGCTTTTCAGCGATGCTCTTAATCTTTGTTTCTCTATTAATCCTCTCTGGATTTATCCTTCCAGGTAGTTTGTATACAAAATAGCCAGTTCTATTCCTACACTGTCTGTTTGTGACTTTTATCTTTCCCTCTGCATTGAAATGCATTTATCTCAACGGATAAACATCTAGAAGCTCATGGCCACCACTCTGAGCACTTCTTGTAATTGTAGAGGGGAAGCGTAACTTGTATGACTCTGATGACGTCCCAATAAATTTAATATTAAAATATTTATGCAAGCTTTTTTTTCCTGATGTATACTTTTTTGGCAGACTCAGTATATTATATGTGTATGTTTATGTATATATATACACCTATATGTATATGTTATACATTATTGTGTATATATACATAATATGTATATATTCATCTATGTCTGTATATTACACATATATTTTGTACACATATATACATACATATATACATATTATTTGTTGTTAGATAAGCTTTTTTTTCTTGAATCAGGTACTGACGCATTTCCCTGTGTATATTCTGGGTTTCTTTTACCGCCTCTTCAAACTGGCCATGTTACATAGCTTTTTTCTTCCTGCTTGTCACATACAATAGCCACTCACTGTGAGACACTTGGATTACCAGTGCTACTGCGCCTGTCGGTTTTTGACCCTCACAAGTGTGTACATCTATTTCCTTAGCCCAAAATGAGGACTGCAAGAGTTAGTCTGCTTAAATCTTAAGGATTTCATGTTGACAAAATATTTGTCAAAGCACATTGAAGTAACACAATATAATCTAATTACACCGTGAAGGACATTTGTCAAAAACTATACTAAGATTTGAGAGTGATTGATCCAAAGCTTTTATTTCTGCCTATAATGACATAGCAGGACCAGTTGTCTTTTGTGGTTTCTATAATTACAAGTGACAAATGACCATTATATCAATAGAAATCTAGGATATTTGTGTTACCAGGAAGGACAGTGGGTATTAAAAAAAGAATAACATCATTTTGTCATTTATTTCTTCTATCATAACAATATATAATTACATACATTTAGTAAAACTCATTTTGGTAACGTGAGTTTATAATACTTTTCTGCCTTCTTCCATTTTCTAAAGTTATGAAAAGGAGTTCTCAGGATTAACTGGATACAAGGTAGTCAAGGTGCTCACAAATACGGTTGCTCCTGACATCCCGTGGGCCAGGGCTTGGCATCCTAATCTTCTTTACCTGATCCACTTCTTGGGGCTTCCAGACGCTCTTCGCTGGCATTCAGCTTGGAAAAACTACCACTACTGAGCCCTGCAGAAAGAATGAAAATGCCTTCATGCTCTCAGTCTGCGTCTTGGGAACCCATCCAGCGCAGAGTTGTTTAAAAGGGAGTTGGAAAAGGGAAGCTTGTGGGGGGGAGTGGAAAATTCTGCCACCAGCCGCCTTTTGGTTTTATCTGATCCGCTGGTTAAGACTGCTCTAGGAACCATCTCCAAGGCTGGGACTGAAGACAACTTTGCCATGAGGGACTCTCCCTTTTGTCACCATTTCTTGTACTTTTTACCCCTTCCACTTGTTTGCACACACTCCTGCTTCTGCCTCTTTTTTTTTATCAGGGAGGGGGGACATGGAAGCAACATTTAAAAGGTATCAACACCTGCCTACATGATTGCGCTAAGTGCCTCACACGCTCCACCTGGGAATTATTTTATACTCTTTTTGTGAGTGAAAAATAAACTTGTATTGTGCTCGTGCCATTGAACATGCTGAGGCCCATACGTTATACCAATTAGCCCAACCAACTAATTCAAAATGTTTAATGTGAATTATCTAAAAACCTCAACAAATGTATCTTTCTATTTCAAAAGATATTTAAAATTTCTGGATAAAGGTTTTGTAGCAAAGGGAAGTATTAGTTACATCTAGAGTTTTTAACTGGTCTTACGTGTTTTCCAATTTTGTGTTTGTGTAGATAGTTTTCCATTATGCAAAGGACCTAGAAAGAAAATAAAAAGAAAACCGGTGATCTATAACTACAAGGGTTATAAATTTTATACTTACTTGCATTCTAAACAGGATTTGGACTCTAAAGATACTATGATGACTAATTCTCTTTTCATTTTAAGAACAGAGACCTCCACCAAATAGGGCGGAGACCCACAATTATTTAGCCCAACTGCAAAATCAAAGGCATTTTGAAATCAATAGACTTTTGTACGTTGCAACTAAGTAATTTAGCAGCGAATCTGGACTTTCATTGTCATGAGTCCCTGTAACATATGATCACATTTGGTATGAATATTCATACAACTTTCTATAGAAACATTAAGAGTATGTTTGAGAATGGGTTTCTGCTCCATAGTCTATCGGAGGTGCTTTGTAATATAGGTAATAAACCACACTGTCTTTCTAAAAGAATGAAGCACTTTTGAATTCTAAAATACACCTGGCTTCAAAGGTCTTGAAGAAAGAATTAGAAACGTTTGCTGAGTCCAGAGTGTTGGTTCTGCTTCTTCCACTAACTTTCTATATGTAATATGTAAAAAAGCCTTAATGGTCTAAGTGGTGACATTTCTCCATCTAGTAAATAAGAAAAGTTATGAGTTTAGTGGTGATAACCAAAAGGCTTTCTTTATGTCACTAATCACAGAGTAGGAGGGTCTTTTGAATTTTAAACAAGTTTGTAACAAAACCAAGCAATGGCAAACTATGTCTTTCTCTTCCCTACAAAGTAGAAGATGGGCGGAAGTGGAAAGCATGCTGTCAATAGGTCTGGTGGTGTGTGATACAAGGCACATTGCCATTCAACTGCAGTCATCTTGTTAAGCCTGGATTTATAATTTGCATTTTTCAAAATATCTAGAGGAAGTAAATACAGCGATCAGGGTCCAAAGGTTGCCCGGACCGTGTGCAGTGTGCACTCCTAGTAGATCGCAGCAGGCAACGGGAGTCTGAACTTAGACTCTGGGCACCCTGGAACTGGGGTGGACAGGCCTTACCTTCTGTGCTCAGCCTGCCGCTCTGCCCTGAGCCCAAGAACCTGATTTTGGGGGGCGTCTCCTCCTCACTGGATTCTGAAGAGTTGTAGTCACGTTCTCTCCCTGCGGAAAGAAGCAAATGTCCCCTGGGGCTCTCGTTGTGTGACAAAGAAACCAAGACAGAAGAACGTTCTATACAAAGAAAACCAGGAAAAACTTAGAAAGCCCTGACTTCCCAGGGAAGAAGGTCCCTCCCTCAGACCTCTGTGATTGTCCCTGCAAACTCAGGTGACATGTGGGCTAATGCTTCATCCTCCATCGTCACCCGAACTTGGGTTGAGAAAGTCTCGCTCCCAGTGGGCGCCTCGCCTTTGTCTTGGCCCTCTGTCTTCTCACATCATGTTCCCTTTTTTCTCTTATTTGTCCTTTTAAGGATCTGTTTTTGGTTTTGTATCGCGGTGCATATGTATTTATAGCATTGTTTCTTTTTTTTTTTTTTTTTTTTGTGGTGCCGGGGATCGAACTCAGGGCCTTGTGCTTGCAAGGCAAGCACTCTAATCACTGAGCTAAATCCCCAGTATTGTTTCTTTCTCGGGAATTTGGTATCAAAGAAGATGGATCTTCTACTTGACTATAATCACGGAAATTTGGTATCAAAGAAGATGGATCTTCTACTTGACTATAAGGACTACTCCTCTCTCTCATATAAATGTCAAGAAAAAAACTTCTACTTAAAAAATTTTAAAAAAATCCTTTTTTATGTTCGAGTCATTGATTTCTTTGGGATCATATTTTACAGTAGTTTATCCTACCTAATATAAAAAGTTAACATACAAATCATCTAAAATTAAAGCAAATTTGTATTTTAGCTCGAAGCCCATAATAAAGTTTTAGAATTAATCTCTTGTAGGAAGTGTGGTTCATTGATAACCATATTTTCTCTTACCTCTTTTCAGAGGGTGTTTTCTGAATGTAGGTGAAACCCTAGAATCCACAGGCTCTGTAAAGAAAAAGGGGAAACCATTATCTGTACACAAAAGACAAGTGGGCTTGCTATCTTAACGAACATTTTCCTGTTTCTTCCTATTCAATCTGGTGGGCCCAAGGTCAGAAGGTTCTGAAGAGGATCCAACCTGGCTTTTAAAAAAATTCTTTATGTGAATTTGTAAATGACTCTTAACTGTGACCAGCTCCAGTGTTTTCATCTATAAAGCTGGGAAAACCTTGTTGCTGTACCTCCTTGTTGAGGTTTTAGTGATGAAGGTTTATTTACAAAAGTCCTATAAAAATCACAATGTATGCCAGCGATGTAACTATAATTTGAGTTTGAATGTAGTTGATCTGAAGTCATTTTTATCCAATCAATAATTAAATAACAGCACAAATTATTCTTTGAAAATTTTAAACTTGTGACTAAAAATAATATTAACAGGTAGAGGAATACTGTGCTTACTATGATCTATAAAAGATAAAGAGTGGGGATAGAGAATAAGTACATTATTTCAACTCTTTAGCATTAATAGATTGTGTAGTAAAAAAGACTCATTTTATTAGCGTATTTTTGGTACGTTTTCATTGTATCAGTTAGTTGGACATATCCAGTTAAACAAGTTTATAATGCCTTCTTGACATCTTTCATTTCCCAACAGGACAGGGAGGCTAAATGCAGAAAGTGGTTGTTCCCTACACGTTCTAGAATCACAGCCTGTGACGAATGCTCGGAATACAGTTCATCAAAGAGCAGTCTGGATTTGGACGCTGATATTCTGCGGCCCAGGAGTTGCAATTCTGAGATTCTTACCGGGAGTCATCTGATGTGAGCAAGTGGCTTCTTGAACCTCGTCTTCCTCACTTGATTCTGACAGCTTGTGGTTACTGATCACTGAATAAAGGAATAGAGAAACTTAAAGTATAAATAATTTAGAAAGAAAAACAAAAGAGCCGTGTTAGGACACAGGGAGGTGGACCCTGTAGAGAAGGGAAGGGGAGCCAAGGAAGGAAGGGAAGGGGAAGGCAGGAGGGGAGGGAATAAGGATGATCAGGATCCAACATATATATGTATCAGCCCCCTAAGCTGATTGCAATCACTATGTATCACAAACATACACTAATAAAAATTTTTAAAAAGTAAAAGTAGAATTCTTTAAGGGTTTCAGTTGTGACCAAGGAACCAATGCAGTATGAAATTCCCTAATAGCAAAGCTTGGAAAAACCCTGAAGACCCACACAAATCTGGCCTGCAGCCAGGCCACACCACTGGCCTTTCCGGATCACCAGCCTGGTTGGTTAGCGCCCTCCACTCTTTGTCCCCAGAGGCAGAGACAGCTACTGGCAAGGGGCGTCTTTGCATCGCTTGGCCCATTCTCCCTGTACGCGTCCCCTTTACTTCTCATCCTTTCTACTTCTCATTCCACATTTCCACCATCTCTACCTCTGTTTTTCACGCAGATGACCTGAAAATCTTATGTTACAGATTAGCCTCTGCTGCCCTTACCAGCCTGGTGCCTCCTTGAGACTTTCACACGGCTGAGAATAATCTCTGTGTTTGACCTGTAGACATATTTGGGGACAAGTTTTGGAGCAGTTTGCTCACACTGACATAAAAGTATGCACTGTCTAAAAACGGAAGGGAACCTACATTTTCCTTTAGAAGATACCGTGAGCAATTGGAATGAAGGCCTTATTTAACCTAATTCTTTTGTAAGCTCAAGACCAGGTAATATTTTCATTTGCTCTTAGGTCTTTTTCTAGGGTGTTTTCCCTAAAGAGGCATATCTCTAAAATCCTCTGGAGCTAGAAAGTAAAAAGGGAAAACAAATCACCAATTTTTACAGTATAGAATTTTACATTTTATAATAACTCATTCTCCAGGTAGGACTGAGAAAACACATTTTGATAATAACTTTTATTTCACATTTTACAAACCAAGTAACTCCAGAATCCAGGATGCTAGACTTGTGGCTTTTTTTTTTCTTTAATTCTTCATGAGACTTTGGAAACTTTGAAATATTTCTGTAGTTGTGTTTTCTCATCTAGGAAACAACAAGGTCTATTCTGCTTACCCTTTAAGGTTTTGTAAAGAATAAACTAATAAATTACTTGCAAAGGTCTTTTGAAAAATCACCCCATGTGTCACTACTTCCTGAAAAATTTTTGTCAAAAACAATACTTTCGGTTTCAGAATACCTTACCTCAAATCTTTATTTCTACTAACATTCGATAGTTGAATGAGTTGTTCTTTTGACACTATATCAAGTTTGTGGCCAGATAACATTACGACCTTTCACCAAAGGAATATTTATCTTTCTGTTCTCTATAGAAATTACTGGATAAAATCTACCACTTCGTAGCATGGCAACTAATTAGTGTAAAAAAAAAACCTCATTATTTTGTTACCCGATACCAACTATGTATTCAGTGTGTAGTGCACATAGAAATAGAATCTATTAGTAACACTAATCCCTCAAAATAAATGTATGATAACTTCTCATGGCCCTGCATTTCCTAAAATGGTTAAACAAAATCAGTGCAGAGAACAGAGTTCTTGGATAGACCTTATCCATTGTGCAGAACGGGTCAAAATAAACGCAGAACAGAGTAGCTCTGAATTCACAGCCCCGCAGCCCATGTCTCGGCCTCCCAGCTTCCTTACCAGGCTGGCGTCTCAGCACCGCGGTGGAGGCATGGGGGGGCTCGTCTCTGTCACTGAGTTCTTCAGAGTCGCTGGTGATGACTGCGCAAAGGAACAAAACCCCATAAGAGTCTTGGGGGGCCACCAAGGGGCCCATGCAGCCCGGACTCCAACAGTGACTAGGAAGCGAAGCTAATGCACGACCCTGGACTGGCCCTTGAATGTGAAGACTGGTACAGAGCCTGATCTGAAAACTGATACAACTGTGAGGGCAGCTTCCCCAGCCCACGGACACTCTTACCTCCTCCCTCACTCTACTTCTTATTTTCCCCACTCTCACTTGAGCTGTTTCTTGCACTCTTACTTTACTTCTTTGTGTTCTTGGTCCTGCCCATTACCTGGCCTCTCTTCTGTGGCTGGCGATGGTATCTCTTTAAACCTCTTTGTTTTGATGAATTTTTTTACATCTCCTCTCACGAACACCTTGGTTCTTGACTTTCCCTCCTCTTTTCTTTAACTCCTACCTCTTGCCTTCTCTTCCTTCAGAAAGAGCCTTTCTGACATCAATCATTTTTATTATGTCCGTTTCTGCCTTTTGGAATTTCTCCAATTTCTAAGGACTTTCTTCTAAGGTGCTGGCCTCCTCCTCTTCTTGTCTCTGTCTCAGCCCACCTGCGCTGCCTCAGTGGACCCTGATGACATACCAGAGTCCCTTACCTGGGAGCCTGTTACCTGGGAAGAGTTACACATCCGTTCAGCCAGCCGTACCTATTATGTCAGGTGCCTGGTTATGTTTAGCCCTGGCTTGGTCTTGTTGCTCATCTTCCGAGTAAAATGGTTTTTCCTTCTTTATATCCACCAGAAGCACAGAGCAGGAATTAACCTGGACTCCTTGTCTGCACAGCTCTGCTCCTGGGCCAAATCGTAATGAAGAAAGAATATTCATCTCACACCTCTGTGGGTACCCCCGCTGCCGTCAGTAACCCCCCTTCGTGCTTTCTGCTGTTGGGAATGTAGCTCCGTCCACATCCCTCACTCCTTTCTATTGCTTAGTCCTTTGTCCCTCTATTGCTGCTGTTTTGTTTTCACTTTCCTCTTTACTTATTGTTCTGATTCTTCAAAAGACAATTTTTGCTTTCTCAAAAATAAAAATTATAGCCACAATATAATATGCATAGGTAAGAGGGGGCTGTCAGTGATCACAAAGGAAGCACCTTGTTTTGGCCAAGAAGCAGATTACTAAAACTCTGGAAGCCTCTTAGTGACACCTCCCACTATCGGTCCCCATTGTCCTGCTCAAAGTTGACTGCCATCTTAATTTCCAGTACCTAGATCAATTTTGACTCTTATGTAATTTATTGAAGTTGAATCATTCTCCCCTGCCCAGGGTAAACATGTTTGTGAGAGTCATCTGTGTTCATTTTGTGCGACTATTTTCAGAACTGCATAGTATTCCATTACAGAAACAAGTCATACATACATTTATCCAAATATGCTATTTTTTTTAGTTTTCCTTTTACAAACAATGCTGCTGTGAACATTCTTTCCCATGGGTTTTGATGAGCATAATACACATTTCTGATAGTTTCCGCTTAGGAATATAATTCCTGAGTTCTAGCGTATACGCATTTTTAACTTAAAAAGATTACAGCAAATTATTTTCCAAAAGCATATGTAAAGTGGAGAGGTAGGAGAGAGAGCTTCATCAGTGAAGGCAGTTTGGTGTGGTGGAAATGCGGCATTGGGAGGTAAATGCCAAGTGAGGGGGAATAAAAAGCAAGGTAGGCCCCCTTCCACGCGTCGCTAATGCCCAGGGCCACAACAAAACATTGGCTTTTTTTTTTTTTTTTGAGCTGGGGATCGAACTTGCAAGGCAAGCACTCTAACCACTGAGCTAAATCCCCAGCCCAACACTGGCTTTTAAATAGCTAAAGTGGAGACGACAGATTTGAGGGAAACAAAACCATTCCACTAGTTGGAGTGAGACTGATAGGGATCTAGATTGGGGTGCTCCTGCGGGGATGAAGAGAAAAGGACAGGTCTGAAATATTTTGAGGCTGAAATTGATAGAAGTGGTGAATAAAATGATGACTGCTTTAAGCCAATAGGTTTTGGAATAAGAACGTCCTTCAGAGAGTCGAATGAAGATCTTCAGGAGAAACCACCACAAAGAACAGGTCTGGGCTGGAGATGTGTGTTTGAGAGCCAGCAGGTCCCACATGGTGACTGAGACGTGGAGAGATGAGACACCTCAGGGAGGCCATGGTGATCCGAGGGGTTCACGGGGGCCATGTGGGGAAGAGGACACTTTACCCTTCACAGCAATACACGGACAACCCTGTGCCTTCTTCCTGTGACTCTCTACTGACATCCACCATGTCTGGATAGGCCTTCTCTCACTCGCTTTACGTGGCCTGCTCTCTACCGATGTTGCACTCATTGACCTTCAACCGGTTCTCTACTTGTTCCCTTTGTGACTTCTCCCACCTCATCCATTTCCTTGGCACTCATTTTCCTTTATATCTTTCTCTGCTCATACTGTTTCTCTACATTAAAAAAATCACTGCCTGTCAGGGCCAGGAGCAGGGCTGCTCTTTGGGCACACGGATTGAGGGAGTGTTCAGTCTCAGATGCTCGCAGCGAGATCTTTTGGGGGTCCCTCTGCCGCACCTCGTGCCAGCCTTGCTATCTAACGGATGTGCCAATTGATCTGTTTCTGTTATGTTTCCTACCTGTTCCTCATCTGCTTTCATTTCTTAATTGTTTTATTTTTATTAGTACATGTTTATAGTACATAATGGTTATGTTTCTCTTGGGGAGTTGGTACATGTATATAATATGTCTTAATGCTTTTGCTGCCCCCCTTCCCTTCCTCTCCCTCCTCCTCTTCCTCCTTCCATCTCTGGGGCCCCTTCTCATTTGCTAAAGATGCACTTCCCTATTTCCCACCATCTATCTTTTATTTTGCTCTTTAATGATTTGTGCCTTTGGTTTCTCAAGGGAAACCAGGCTATCTTTAACCTCGTGTATCTGATTTATTGCATTTAACATTATAGTTCAAATGCATCCATTTTGTTTCTTGATTATCACTGTGACCTCAACATGCCTCTTGTACCATCACTTTTTGTCTTTCTGTGTTGGCCTCACTTTAAACATTCCAGTCACCACCAAAGTCCTCCCCTAGCGCCACGGCCCACCGCACCAGTCCACCCACCTACGGCTCTGTCCTGAAGGGTCTTTCCCTTTGGCGTCCTTCCTTACAGATAGGATGGGAAACATGCACGATTTCCACGTCATCATTTTAACTTCTGAAAAGCGTGTTTCCGCACATTTCTTCTCATCAACCACACAAGATGGGATGTTCAGATTCCATGTCAATTTTCTAAAATCTGTCTCATTTGTATGCTTTGTGATGTAGTGTTTTCTAGTTGACCTTTTCCACATTTTCTCTCTTTGCTTTCTCTACCCACAGGCACTCCCTCCATTAAGGAGAACAGCACCTTCTCTCCCCTGCTTCCCATGAACATTAAAAGCAACCACAGACTGCACAGCAGGGGCTATTTGTCCTGGTGGAGACGAGCGTTAGTATGGGAAAATAAAGGAAAAATTTTGCTCTCATAAAAAAGCAAAGATACAATAATAAGAAAATTGGGGAGGGGCAGAGCAAGTTGGTGGATAGAAGTCTCCAGAATTCACCGCCACCCTCCCCAACACCAATCTGAACAACTGTAAGTATGAAAATACTTTCACAAGCTTTGAGGGAACCAGGGAAGAGATAACAACACCTAGACATGGCAAAGAAATAGGAAGAAATGCACCGAAGAGGGCAGAAAGGACAATTTTGTGTTATCTGTGCCATTCCTTCCCTAATCCAGGCAGTACAGCACGGACAGAGAAACTCTGCACTTGCGAGAAGGAGATGGAAGTGAGAACCTAATTTTGTGTTAGGCCCCAAAGCCGAGCAGGCCCCGGTGGCCTCAGATTCCAGGCCAGTACCATGACCTGAGCCTCCAGGCCTGCCCCAGCCCCTGGCCGTACCCCGTAGAACCAGGCTGCTAGCCAGCCAGAAAAGACCCCACAAGAAAAGAAAACTACAGGTCGATATCCCCGAGGGACACAGATGCAAAAACCCTCAATAAAATACCAGCAAACCAAATCCAATAGCGCACTAAACACATTCGCCACGATCGAGTCAAATTTTTCCAGGGACGCGAGGATGCCTCATCTTCTGCAAATCTATAGACATCACATACCATGTTGGTATAACGAAGACCAAAAAACACAATTACCTTGATAGATGCAGAAATGTGTTGGATGAAATTCAACGTCCCTTCATAATAAAAACTCTCAACAATTAGATACTAAGGAACTTACTTCAATATATCGGTACCTGTAATACCAATATAGTACTGGGAGTTCTAGCCAGACCATATTGGCAAGAGAAAGAAGTAAAGGCCATTCAAATCAGAGGCAGAGCTATACTGCCATTGTACAAAAGGGTCATATAAGACAAACATGGTAAACATCACATTAAATGGTGAAAAGTTAAAAGCTTTCTCTTTAAAATCAAGACAAAGCGAAGGATGCCCACTTTCACCACTTCTGTTCAATGTAGTTCTATGAATGGCTAACAGGTGCACGAAAAGGTGGTCAACATCACAGTTCATCAAGGACGTACAAACAACCACAATCAGGCATTGTCTCATACCTGTTAGAACGGCTATTATCAAAAAGACAAATGATAACAAGTGTTGGTGTCAATGCAGAGAAAACAGAACCCTTGTACATTGCTGGTGAGAATATAAATTAGTACAGCCATGCCAGGAAACAGTATGGAGGGTCCTCACATAGCTAAAAATGGAAGAATACCATGACCCGAGAATCAGCCTATTGGGTATATATCTAACTCAATGAAAATCAGCATGTCAAATAGATGTCTACATGCTCGTGTTTATTACAGCATTATTCGCAAAACTCAAAATATGGAATCAACCTAATTATCCATCACCAGATAAAGAAAATGTGCTACACCGACACAATGGAATACTATTCAGCCTAAAAATGAAGGAAATCCCACCATTTATGACAACACGGAAGAAGCAGGAGAATATTATGCTAAATAAAACAAGCTGGGCATAGTAAAACAAACATTGCATGATCTCACTTATATGTGGAGCGTGAAAGTGGTGAACTCATAGGAATAGAGAGTAAAATGTTACTTACTGGGAGCTGGAGGGAGAAGGGAGAGGAATTGAGGAGATTGGGGATATAAAAAAATAAATTCAAGAGGTCTGTTGTATAATACAGTGACTGTAGTTATTAACAATGCATTAAATTCTCAAAAATTGCTAAGAGAATAGATTTTGTGTTCCTACCACAAAAACATGTGAGGCAGTCCACATGGTAACTACCTCAAGTTTAGCCACTTCGCAATGTACGCATTATTTTAAAATAGCATGTTGTAAATACGTTTGTGTGTGTGTGGTTGTGTGGTGTTGTAGATGGAACTCAGGGCCTCACACATGCTAGTCAAGTACCCTACCACTGAGATACACTACCAGCCCCAAGTATATATAATTCTTAATTTGTCGGTTAAAAAAGTGGTTAAGATGAAGTTTTTAAAAAGGCAACTAACCCCCAAACAAATATAGAACATCTGAAAAACAAAATTGGTGAGGTAAATAGTAATTACTTTCTTCATCACAGGGCGATGGGCTGGGTGGCTCCAGGCTTATATCTCCATTATCTGCTGGGACATCTTCAAAGGACTCTGAAGATTAAAAATGACCACATCTGAGACCCAATCGAGTCTTGCTCTGCCCTATTTCCTTTTTGTTATACTTCACCCGGCTTCTCTTTCCTTCTCATATTTCTACTTATATCCCTGTCTACATCTGTTGGCACCTCCACCCCCTGAAGATGTTTTTCACTGATTTCATGGCCAATGCCTCTGAGCTCTCCTTTTGCCTTTTATTTCTGTCTCTCTTCCTCAGTGAAGATTTATAACTTCTCCTCCTTGCCTCTCAGGGTTCCCTCTCTCTTTTGGCCTTCATACTGGGCTATATCCCTAGCAAACGCCCTTTTTAAATTTAGAGGCAGAGTCTCACTAAGTCACCAAGTTGCCCAGGCTGGGCTTGAACTTGGGATCTTCCTGCCCCAGTTTCCCAGAGCGCTGGGATCACAGGCATGTACCACTACACCTGGATAGTTTTTTCTTTCTAATCATCTTCTTCCTGATTTCTTTCATCGGCATATCAGACTCCATTCCTACCCTGAGTGAGTCTGATGCTCCTGCCTCCACCTCCTGAGTGCTGGGATTATGATTCTTTTCTTACATCAGGCACTAGTCTACTCCTCCACCAACTGCCAGGCCCTCTTGACCCTTCCAAACTTAGGCAAACAAACACTTACCTACGGGTGCAGACTCTTG
The DNA here is from genome assembly GCA_004026905.1 of Hystrix cristata. Classification (NCBI taxonomy): domain Eukaryota; kingdom Metazoa; phylum Chordata; class Mammalia; order Rodentia; family Hystricidae; genus Hystrix; species Hystrix cristata. The sequence continues at coordinate 17,828 of PVJO010015485.1, forward strand.
GGCCATCTGCTCATCTGCTTGGTGGCTTCCTGCAGCATCATTTCTTTCCCTGGTTGTTTGTGTTCTCGATCCATTGATCTGTTCTCCTTCACGGGTGTGGTCTGGGGGTCCATCTTCAGGTAAGGTTGCACCTGAAGCACAATTTGATTCATAGATGTTTTATTCGTCCCTTGTTTCAGCCAGGGTCCAATAGGAAAATGCAGATCAGCCTAAGCATTTCTAACAGGGAGCATGTAATTCAGATAATGGAAGAGCTGAGAAGTCCTAATGGAAGAATGCAGTAACCTCGAGGCTTGAAGAGCGACTGATAGAGAGACCTGGCTGGGGGTGTCACTAGGTGGACATAGCTGGAGTGTGTTGGCAAGGCAGCTGCTGCCAGAACTGCTCCCCAGCAATGATGGCGAAGCACCAGCTTCTCCCTCTCTCCAGGTCTCCAAAATTTTGCTGTCTTTCATATTAGGAACCCAGGAAGCAGCCAGCAAGCAGAGAGAGTTGGGAAGGAAGATGGCAGGGTCCAGGTGGAGGGCAGAGCAGAGCCAGGGTGGATGAGGAATGAGTTTCAGGCAAACAACCCAGGAGCCCTCTCTCTTCCCCCACGGCGAGCCTCTCCTGGGCATTCTCGATCCCACCCACCCAGCCACTCCGTCCTCTCTGACCTCAATAGTACGGGGGTGCATAAATGTATTCTTCAGGGCAGCGGCATTTTTGTCACTTAGCACTATTTCTCTAAACAAAGTAAGTTATAGAAAGAATGATTTTAAAAGTAATTACTGCTGGGGATTTAACTTCTGGCCATCTTTTAATCCCAACTACTCTTAATAACTTTTAAGAGTTATTCTCTTATATTCGCAAGCACAAGGCCCTGAGTTTGATCCCCAGCACCAAAAAAAAAAAAAAAAAGTCATTACAGAAGTTTAATATGGAACATGGACCCACTCTAACTCCTTGGTGTGGCCTCTTTTGGGTTGTGAGCATGACACACAGCCCTCGCCCCCACTGCATGTCACGGTCAGGGTCTCTGCTGGGCCAGACACTTGGATGCACTCACGGTGGCTTGATGTACCCTTTGTGTGTCACAGGTCACAGGTTGAAAGTGCTCTTTATATTCCTGTGGCTCCCATCGCTGGGATGCTATTTCCAAGTAGGATGCCCCTAGTCTACGTGGGGTGTTATAAAGACTCTGCTTGCCTCCTCAATCTCCTCCTCCCCCACTGAGTCCCTTCACCTCTGCTCATACCACTCACGAGTCCATTCACTTCTTCTTTTCTGTTGTTACTATTTGCACTAGTAGATGAACAATGGAGAATATGGGCTCATGCATGCTGCATTTTTAATATTTTTAGATGTTAACTTTTGAATAAAACAGTTTTCTAAAAGTATAATTATGCCTTTAAAAGTCACTATGTTTAAAAGCTGAACATTTCTCCTATAAGAGAAAAATTTAAAAACCTTTCCTAAATACCGTATCCCAGTTGGAAGCCACACAGTAAGGACCTTACACAATGCTGGGGATGCATTTCCAAATCACAGTCAGGAGATAAAGACATAAAAGTTATTACAAACACACCAGCGAGTTGAAGGGTGGGGCGCCTACAATCCTCCATCTAATCTTCTGGGATGAAGTTAGTACCGCTTCTGTCGCTACTTCTCCAATTGGGACGGTAACTATGTCTACAATGAATATCCAAGTCGGACACACAGAGAGAACAAAAGCGCAGCATTACTGTAATGGTTAAAAGCTGAGTCTCTGGTGGCAGGTAGAAATAATGATGATCACTACATTAGTCACGACACTAAATTTCTGTAACGCTGATGAGCATCAGTCATGACTGTGAATGCCTTCGCGGTGTTACTGATCTACAGTACATCCCCCTGTGACGTTTGCACTGCTGTCTCGTCCACTTTGTAGGTGATGGAACCAAGGGACAGGGAGGGGACGTGACTTGCCCAAGACCATAGAGGTGGGATTTGAATCTGGGCAGTGAGAATTCCTGCTCTGAACCTATCTTCTGGTAGTGTTAAGTTTCAAGTTTTACTTGGGAAATTGCACAAAGCAACTCTCTTCCTCTTCTGAAAAACAGGGAAGACACACTACCATGCTAAAGTTTTTGAGAAGATAAATTAAATATTACCTATATCAATATGTGGGATATGTAACTGATCAGAAAAATAAAATCATTATAATAATGCCAAATTTATAATATTTTAAATAATTGGATAATATGTTATCAGGAGTATTTTGGATTAAAAGATGGCCAGGAGTTGTTAAAGTACAAAAGGGTTTTGTGGTGTCGCGCTGGTCTGAAGGAGGCTCCTAGTTTGGCGCCCCAGCAATGATGGGTGCCGGGTCCTTTGGGAGGCACAACGGCGTCGTGGTCACATGTGACAGGCCTGAAGGGAACATACTCCGCCCCACAGAAAGAACAAGCTCACCACGCCCCTCCCACCACCACACCACTGGCCACCTCTAGATGTTAAGATCAAAGCACCAAGGCGGTGGCCAGACTCAAGCCAGACAGAAACCATAGAGCCCGGGAAAGCTGGCTACCCACATGCAGGAGAGCGAATCTAGACCCATGTCTCTCACCATGTACTAAGCTAAAATAAAAATGGATCAAAGAACTAAATGCTAAAATAGAAACATTTAACCCGCTGGAAGGTAAAACAGGTAAAATTCTCAAAGTCACAGAAACAGGTAGGCAAGGATTACCTGAACAGAACCCTGGTTGACAAGAAATAGTACCAAGAATCAACAAATGGGATCATATCGAAGTAAAAAGCTTCTGCATAGCAAAAGAAACAACCAACAGAGTGAAAAGACAATCTACAAAACGGGAAAAAATTTGCCAGCTATTCCTCAGACAGAGGACTAATATCGAGAATGTATAAAGAACCTCAAAAAATTAGACACCCTAAAATAAAAGACCCAATTAAAAAATGAGAAAGTGAAATGAACAGACACTTAACAGAAGAAGTACAAATGGTGAATACACACATGCAGAAATGTCTAACATTTCTCAAACATTCACAATTCTTGCAAATTAAAACAACATTGAGATTCTGCCTTACCCCAGAAAGAATGGCTATCATTAAGAAATCAAACAATAACAAATGCTGGCAATGCTGCAGGGAAAAAGGAACCCTTCTACATTGTTGGTGGTAATATAAACTAGTACAGCTACTGTGGAAATCAGTATGGAAATTTCTCAAAACACTAAAAGTAGAAATTTCATTTGACCCAACTTTTCCCCTTCTAGGTATGTTCCTAAAAGAGTTAACCTATTTATGCTGAAGATTGTAATTTTTTGAATTTTTGCATGAAATTCATGTATGTTACCTAGAAAAATTCAAGAAGCAAGAATTTGAAGAGAAAAATTTTTATTATGTTCCACTGTTATGTGTTGTTCCAAAAATGCAACACTAGGCATAACAGGATTACAGACAACACATGACAGTGATGTATGCACTGCCTATGCTTATTGCAGCACAATTCGTAATCGCTAAATCTTGGTAGAAGCCTACTTGTCCATCAACAGATGAATGGATAAAGAAAATGTATTTACACACCATGGAGTACTATTTTGCCATAATGAAGGATAAACTTGAGTCATTTTTAAGGAAATGGATGCACCTTGAGACCTGTTATGGTCTGTGCCTAGATGTCCCCCCAAAGCCTCACACCATCATAGGTGGGGCTTTTTCAGAGGTGGCTGGATCTAGAGTGAGTGATTACTAAATTACTCCACTGATCGGTTTGGCACAGTTCTGCTGGGATTAAGGATGTGATGCCAGGATTAAGGTTGGGAGTGCTACCCACCCTAAAGCGGGTAGCCTGGATAAGATATAAGGAACAGAAAGATGCTTTTCTACACCATCTTTGCCTGCCTCGCTGACTTCTGCCTGTCTGCCATGCCATCCTACCTTGGATCCAGTCGATCATAGACTGAAACCTTTGCAAACTGTGAACTAAATAAGCCTTTCCTCCCTTACCTTTGGGCGTTGGGTATTCTGTCTCAGCAATAAGAGAAAAGTAACTCAGACAAGACCACAGTGTTAAGTGAAATAAATCAGTCACTCAAGGTTAAGTATTGCCTGGTTTCTCTTATGTGAGCACCCCAAAATATAAATAAAGAGCAAAATAAAAGGTAGATAATAGGAAGTAGGGCAATAGATCTTTCTTAAATGGTAAGGGGACCAAGAGATGAAGGAAAGGGAGAGAGGGGAGCGAAAAGGATGAAAAAGGGAATTAAGACGTGTTATGTAGGCGTACCAACTCCACACAAGAAATGCGAACATTATATACTGCAAACATGGACTAAAACAAGTCCAGCCTCAGCACCACCAGGACCTGGCAGCAAGTATGTCTGAGAGATACGGGAGGAAGAAACCCTCCTGAGCAACCCAGAGGATCAAGACGGCTATCTAAACCCTGAACCTGGCAGACAGCGGGCGCGAGGACTGAAAATTCCCGGCAATCAGTACGACAAGGAAGCAGCCCCACAGCACGTCCCGGGGTGGGGTACGCCAGCAGAGATCACCCGAGAGTCAAGAGGAGCAGACCGTCAGAAGGCGAGAGCTCCGAGCGCGACCACGTGAGGCTTCGTGCAACACAGTCTCCTCCAGTCCCTGGGGGAAGAGAGTACAAGTTTAGTTCAGAAACTGAACTACGGGTTTTACCATTTCCCCCCATCTCCCTGCGTTGTTTTTATAATGCAGGAGTTACAAGAGCCCGTCTGGACGTATCAATCCAGGGCCCATCTGGAGCTGGCAGGCCCGCCTGATTCTTGAAGTCAGACTCGGCCACCCCGCTAGGGTCCTCTGTGGGGCACTCTGCACCTACTATGACACACCTTGATATCCACAGCTGAAGGGAGTCTGCCTGTGTCCCCAGAGCTGCCCTGCCTGCAGCCCTCCCCGAGTTCCTAGATGTCCTGGTGGCCTGGTTCCCACCCCCTCTCATACCACACCCACGCACACACATCTCTTGGCTCTTTTTGTTGGCCTTTCCGTGAGGATCTGGTGGCTGAGTCACTCCACTTCCTGGAACTCTTGCTATTTGTTTCTTGTGTCTTTCTTTCTGCATATATTTCCCTGCTTTTGTTTCACGTTTCTGCCTTTTTCATGAGATTACTTGGTTCAGAACACTCAGTGGCTCTTGGATCAGAATGCCTGAGTTCTCCTTGCTCATTCTGACCTGTGGCAAATGCCTGACATGGTTTTCATAGATTTCAGTTTCCTCCTCTGCAAATATGGAGACCTAAGTGACACTGATCTCCAATGGCACCCTGAGTGCTAAATCCACCCTGGCCAAGGTGAGCAGGCAGTAACAGGGTTCTTTCTATTGGTGTCCTTTCCCCTTTCTGCCCTTTCATTTCCTTCTTCTTCCTGCCTCTCTCTCGAAGTGTCACAGGCTCTTCTCACATCTCCTCCACCTCCTCTCTATGTCTCTCTGCAGGAATATTCCTGCTTTTGAAGAACAGTCTCCATGCTGAAATCCATCTCTTCTGTTATCTCAAAGTAGGAGTTTATGATATAATAAGTAAATATTAGGTCTTGTTCCCTGCTCTTGGCCAGAGCTCCTGAAACCCTTTTAGTTTTCCAAGTGATGGAAATGAAAAGAGCCATTTACTACTCATAACCAGCCCCAAGTTTATATTAATGAGCTGAGTTTTGGAAAGCCCCTAAAAACGGAGGAGGGCTGGTTGCTACGGGAAACAAAACCTAACTGCAGGATCAGAGCCCTCTGACCTCATGGAGGGGAGATGGGCCGGAGGTGGATTTAATCGCTGATGGCCGGTGATTTACTCAATCATGCCTATGTAAAGGAACTTCGGTTTAAAAAAAGACTTCAATGACTGGGTTCAGAGGGCTTCTGAGTTGGCAATCTCAGTGGACATTGTGAGTGGACGTTTTGACAGGGTGGCAGGCCCAGAGAGGGCATGGAAATTCCACATCCTTCCCCATTCACTTGGCCCTACACAATTCTTTGATCTGGCTATTCTTGAGCTGTGTCCTTTATAATGAGCTGTATGCTTCATTATAAATGTTTGCCTGAATCGTGTGAGCTCTATGAGCAGTTTGTCCAACGCAGGAAGAGGGTTGTAGGAACTTAGAGCGAGTTGGTCAGAACAGATCACAACGTGGAACTTCTTTTGTTTGTTTTTGAGATCATCCCATCGTATTGCCAGGCTGGCCTTGAACTCCTGGGCTCAAGCAATCCTCCTGCCTCTGCCCCCTGTATAGCTGGGACTATAGGCAAGCTAAATTGTTCCTGGTTACAACCTGGAGCTTGTAGCTGTCATCTGAAGTGGGGGCTGTCTTGTGAGACTCACCCCTTAACATGTGGGCTGCGCTAATTCTGGCTAGTAAGTGCCCGGATAGAAGTAAACTACAGAACAAGCTGTTAGTGTCTGCAGAATAGTGGTAGGCGTTGGGGAGATCCCCCTCCCACACTTTATGTCAGAAGCGCCATGAATGTGAAGATATCGGTAAGAAAGGAGTTTTTCTTTGACAAAGGGCCTTCTCTTTAATGTTGACCGTGGGCCATAGTTCTTCCCACTTTGCAGCTTCACGCTGATCTTCTCCAACAGAGACCTTTCTAAATCACAATTACATCTGAGTAGCCAGTCTCTTTAAGTCTGCTTACTGACACGCTGAGCTCTGGTTTCTTCATTTTAGGTGCTGGCCCAACTGTCCCTTGCTGTGGCTACTCTGTCATGATCCCACATCCACTCAGGGGCTTATTATGGTTTGGATTTTAAGTGTCTCCCAAATGCTCATGGGTCACAGGCTTGGTCCCTGGCAATGGTGCCATCAGGAAATGGTGCACCCTTTGGTGACAGGACCTAGTGGAAGAAAATTGGGCCACTGGGGACATGCCCCTAAAGGATATTGGGACACTAGCCCCTTCTTTCTCTCTTTGTTTCCCAGCTACCATGAGGTGAGCAGCTTCACTGTACTGTGTGCTTCTCACCATGATGTTAGGCACAGAACAATGGGGCCAAACAACCATGGACTGAAACCTCTGAGATCGTGAGCCAAAGTCAGTATCTCCACCTTTCATTTGATTTCTCTCAGTTGATTTGTCACAGTGACGAAAAGCTGATTAACGCAAACTCCTTGCCTTGTCTTCTCGACAGTTCTCCCACACTTCTCTCCTAGTTCACAGTCTCCATTAGAGGACACCTTTGTCTCTTTTTCCTCTGAGCAGGTAAGAATTTGTTTTTGGCCTAGTTGTAATTACCTTTCTCAAGCCTTAGCTGGGTGTTGGGCCTCTCCTCTCTTTCTTCTCCATCACTTTCTTGGCCACACAGTTGGTCTTGGATCACTAAAGAGATGGACAGAGAAGAAGACGATCAGAGATCTCTAGTAGGGACTGGGGACAACATTTAAAGATTCCACATTAGGAATTCCCAACCCTCCACTCACTTAGTGCTCAGTGGGTCCCACATGACAAAGTTCATGGTCATCTCTGGGACAGAGGAGCCGATCCCCACAGGGAGCCTCTAAGTTTCCCTCACAGAGAGGAGACACTCAGAGTGTCTAAAGCACAGGGTCATCAGAGCACAAATAGTGTCCAGAACTAGGGAGTGAGAGGTGGACCCTGGGGCCTGGGACGGGGTGTCCATAGTCCTGGTTGTGGGCAGTAAAGGTAACATCATTTCCTTCATATGCTCAGGCTGGGGCATCCTGATTACAAAGAGAATATTGACTCAAAATTGGTGCCCAGTTATTTGATTGTTTTTATTCCTTTTCTGATTGAGTGACTTGCTAAAAAATTGTTTTATTCTTCCTTTGGTAAGGTTACTATTTCACACAAGTGACGAAGCCCTAGCTATGCATTTAAAATTTTTCTTTACTTAAAAACCTATAATATTTCTTTATTTCCTAGTAAACAAACTTTAAATTCTTAGCTTTAAGTGGCAAATGCTTCAAAATCTTCCTCCAATTGATGTCATTGAGTCAGTTTCTACACTACTTCTCACTTTCAAATACAGATAAATCAAATTTGTGGGCATCTCACACACATCCTCTCAGGCCTCTATTCCTGTCCCTCCCCAGGACATATGCCCCTTTTTCTTGGGATATCTCTATCTTGTACTTGGAAAACTTAACTGAGATCGAACTGTTGGAATGAAAAGTTTTCTAGGCAAGAAATCTACAAGAAATCAGAGGCCATCCTTTTCATTGCATAGCAATAAATGTGATTGCTTGTTTCACTTTTCATGCATAGAAGGTTAACAAAATCATTTCTTCCTTAAAGGAAAATTTGACTCAGAGTTAACTTTCTTATTCATTAGTCCAGAAACTTAATAAAGGTTGACTTTTCTCTGGGCTTAAAGTTTAAAAAGATCCATGATGGGTAACTGGGAAGGACTCTATGAATAACAGATGCCTGTAGGAGGTCATAATGTGGTCTTCCTTCAAAGCAGTGACTCTTATAACTCAGTTAGTCCCTTAAAGCCAGGACATCGGAGTTGTTACAAGAGATCTTGACTTCCGTGGGTGTGCGGTGCCAAGTCACAGTGGATCCTGCACTTACAGCCAAGCTGTCACTCGGGGCTGGTAGGAGTCAACCTGGTAGGCTGATGTACAGACCACCGCAAGAGCCCCCACTGGAGAGAAACAGCCATACTGCTGGGGTTGTGTTTCTTGTCCTAAGTGCGTTTAAGTAAACCCAGGACTGGGGTGGCTCTGGCTATCTGGTGAGTTACAGTTAGCAGCTCTGGGGGCACTTACCATAGCCCTTAGCTGTCCTTAGACAGCTCTCCCAAGACATGTCTGTTTACAAACCATGATGTCCCCACTATGCAGCACAGTGTGTGTGACATGCAGCAGAAATTCAATATAGGCTTGTTTTAAAAAACTGACACTTGCCCAGTGTGGTTGCACATGCCGGGAGGCTGAAGCGGGAAGATCACTGTGAGCTTGAGGCCAACCTGGGCTACATAGTGAGTTCAAGCTCAGCCTCAACTGCATAGTGAGACCCTGTCTCAAAAAACAAAAAAAGAAATGAAAAAACTGGCACTGGACCACGAAAGGTGGTGATAAATGTAATTACCACTTATGAAGTCTTCGTAAATGTGCATTAACTCGGGGTATTCCTCCCTGTTGACCTCACTGAATAATGCTTCCAGAACCGCTAGGTCAAATATCTTCTCCAGTTCGTTGAGAACCTTGTACATCACTCGATGTATAGGCACCAGGTTTCTGCAAGATTCTTGCAAATCCTTAAAAAATATTTAATGGAGAAAGTTTAGACCGCCAAGTTATAGAAGAGCCCTAGAAAGTAATTTTATAGTTAATACATTTCAATTTCCCTATATAAGTATCTTCTTATGTACAGCTTTAGAATTTTTATACATTTGTATAGCTACTAAATTAAACAAGTAAATCCTTCTTCCTTAAAAATACCCACTTGTGAAGTTGGGCATGGTGGCACATGCTTGTAATCCAGCAGTCTGGGAGGCTGAGGCAGGAGGATCAATTTGGTGACTTAGCAAGATTCAAAATGAAATAAATAAATAAATAAAAAGGGCTGGGCCGTAGCACAGTGTGAAGGCCTTAGGTTCAATTCCCAATACCAAAAAAGAGAGAAAGAAAGAAAGAACGAACACTGGTGAGTCTGACCTCATCTTGAATTACATTACATCTAAGGAGCAATTTTAAAGGATAAGGGACTTCAAAGCTAATTGATCTGTGGCCTAATGCCGAGCTTTGGGAATAGCCTTAGCAGGCAATGCTGACTGGGCCTGAGGGGCGGAAGGAAAGTAGATGAGCAATTCCCCTTGCTGTGAACTTGACCATGAGAAACAATGTTCATAGGACAAAAGACTCACCGCCGAGAATCTCCAATGGGGACGATCGATAAAATTTTCCCAAATTCAAATCAGAAGTTTAGAAGTGCAGCAACAACATAAACAAATTAGTAAACAAAAACTAAAAACTGCTGCAGAAAGAATGGCATGTGTCTCTTCTCAAATTTGTTCTAACAGGATGCTAATTCCCTGTGGGTTTCACGTTCTTTGATCTAGGTTTTAAAAATGGATATTAAGTGAAATAAAATGCTCTGTGAATTGCTATTTCAATAAATAAGTTCAATGAGATTATTCATCAATCCATTACAATTATTTTTAATTTTTGGTTTATGTTACATTATATGAATTGCTTGAATGGCTGTACATAAAATGTACGGGACATCGCACATCTCAGACTACACCCACTTCTGATCCACCTGATCTGCAGAGCCATCTACCCTGATCCCAGAGAGGACTGTGGGACAGCATTCCTTCCATTGGACCCAAGGGATCGCCACTTCTGCTCTCCCTTTCTACCTTGTAGAAGCATTTACAGAAATACCAGAGAAGTACAGTAACAGCAGCTAGTTATATCCTGAAATTTGGGTCTACTCTTTAAAAAACATGATTTAATTTGGAGCTTGTTTATCAATTTGTGACATAATATATTTCACTTACTTCATACATTTTGCTGGTGATAAGTTCACGGTCACGGAGACCCTCCAGGAAAGGAAATGACTTTTTTATTGCATGTGAAATCTCCACTTTATGCTTTTTGAAATATTTGAATAGAGTCTCCATAAGTTTCTCTGCATCTTGGATGTCGGTGAACATCCTAGGGGAAAATGATACCATAGAAAAGTGATCTTCGAGATTCTGAGATGCTTATAAGAGCTGTAAGATTTTATATGTGGACAGGCTGAGAAGAAGCAACATATATAGAATAGGTGTCCTGAGCGCAGAGTTGCCTAAATAAATGGAATTGGAGTGCTAACCAGAAGTGTCATAGAAGAAAGCATGGAAGTTAGGAATGACTCATATACAGTATGGGACTTTAAATGCCCAGTCTGTTCTGGCCAAAGCCATTAAAAAGATACTATTACTCGAATGTTATCAATTTTTTGAATCAAAAATTTTATATTCCTACAAAATCGAGAGGAATTTAATTTAACTTGAATTTGTACAAAATAGAGCAATAAAAAACAGTGAAATAAAAATGAAATCCGACCTTCAAAATGTATCTTTAACAACTAAGAGAAAATAAATCTTGGAAAGATAAAAAAAGATGTCCCTCTGTGACCTGTAGGTGTTAAGAGAAATACCACCCTAAATGGCCGAGGTCTTGCCGATTCCTAACATGCCCTTGAGGGATCTTTCTTCTGTCGCAATCCAAAATATCTGCCATCTTTTCAATGGAAGTAATGTCCAGCCATCACGCCTCATTCGGCCCAATACCAGTGAGATGGCAGAAAAGCAGGTACCTGGTTTTAGTTCTCTTCACCTGGCAACAAGTCACAGGCAAGAACTGGGGGAGGCCCCGCCTTGAGCCAGCAAAACTTTTAAAAAGTCACATGAGAAGAGCAAGCAGAACAGTTGTACTCTGACCATGACACCCCTTTCCCAGACTGGCACAGGACGCACTTCACCAAGAGCTTTCTCTCGGCCTAAGTTTTCTCCAGAGGGCAGAATAGAGCCTTAGGAGACGATACTTGAATTCTAAGATTCTCTCTGGGAGGTTAACTTTTGCTTTGCTCAATAGGGAATAGCAAGGGAATTAGAGACTGCTGGGGTCAGCTAGAAACAAAAATGGGGACCAGGATGACATCTTGGTGATGGCACTGTATTCCTGCCATCTGCCACACCCCACCAAGGGCCCAGCAATGGCACTACCCAGCTGCAGAGACAAGCTCTTGGCTGCATCTGGCCAGGGAGCATGCTCAGCAGTTCTACCCAGCCTGGCTTCCTCGCCGGCAGCTCAGACCAGCCAGAGCCCAGCCTAGCACTGTACCTGGGGAGGCAGCCAGACTGAGAGCCCTGCCTGGTCTCAAGGACACAGCCTCTTGCTCCACCCAGCTAAGTAGCCCAGTCACAACCCCGGCTGCCTCAGAACCTCGCTGATACCCTCCTCTGGGCAGGGAGCCAAAGTTAGCAGCTGCCTGATACCTCTGGCCCTGATGAACCAGAGAGCCCAACAGTGACCCGGCCAGCCTCAGAGCCCGGCCTGCGTCACTGCCTGCGCAGAACCAACGGGATCACCCTGCCTAACCGTGGAGCGTTTCCCCTGGCCCCTGTGACCAGTGAGCATGAGCTGTGAACTCGTCCAGCCGGTGAGCTCCATGAGCAGGAAACGAACCCAGAGACTCTTCCAACTGTGGGGCACAGCCTGCAGCTAGAACCAGAGCCTTGCTGGATCACTAGGCAGAGCCTGCTGCCCTGCCCGGGTAGACAGCCGGTCAATGATCCCGCCCAACTGCAAAGCTCATTCTGCAGGCTCAGTGACCCTGACGACTGTGGGGCACAGTCTGTGATGCCATCTGACTCGGGAACCCAGCCTGTAGCAAGCACTAGTTGTGAACACAGTCTGTGGTCCTGCCCAACCTGCAGCTTGAAAGTAACCTCAGCTGACCCTAGAGCACAGCCGGCATCCTCATCACAAGGTGAACCTCGTCAGTGAACAAACCCAGGTGTGGCGCTTGCACTATGCCCAATCGCCAAGCACTGCTGGTGGCCCTGCCCAACAGTAAAGCATGGCGATTAGCCCTGAACGATCTTAGAGCCCGGAGTGTGCTCCTTCCTGACCATGGAGCCAGCCAGCATCCCTGTTCACCTGGACAGATCAGCTGCGACCTCATCTAACCCCAGAACACGGATCTCGCCAAACTTCAGACTTTAATACCAAGTCTTCCTAGCTTCTGGATGCCACTAGCTGGTCTACCCAGAATGCTAGGCTGGACTGACCGGCAAAGGTGTTTCCTCGCTGAAACACACTCGGAAATGTTGGGAGAGACAACTGCTTCTTCAAATTGTACACATTACTGTCAGGATACAAGAATCACAAATAGTCATGGGTAATCAGAAAAAAAATAACACCAAGTAAGGGAACTAACATGTTCCAGTAACTGACTCTAAAGAAATGGAGATGTATGACCTGACTAAGACTTCAGAATAATCTCCAGTGAACTACAAGGAAGCACAGAAAGAAAATATATGAACAGAATGAGAATTTCAACAAATAAACAGAAACCATAAGAGATTCAAGAGAGGAAGAATACAATGGTTGAAGTGAAAAATTCAATAATAAGCTTCTAGAGCTGACTCAATCCAGAAAAAGAAAAAAAATTAGTGGTCATTTGAAATTATCCAGAGGAGAAAAATTTAAAAAATAAAATGAGCAAATAAAGCCCATGGACAGAGAAAAAAGAATAGAATTCCTATTTCAAGAAATAATTACCTCAGAAATATAACATCACATTCTACCTCGTAAATATATACAATTACTATATTTCAACTTAAAATAAATAAGAAATCATGGCTTAAAATGCCTCCAATTTGGCGAGGAAAATGAGTACACAGATTCAAGAAGCTCAAAGGTCCTAAGACAGGTTGAAATCAAAACGTCTACAAGAAAAACCATAGTAAAATTGTCAAAATCTCAGACACAGAAAGAATGTTGAAAGCAGTAAAGGCAAAGAGGCAAATGAGAAATTTAAAAGAAAAAAAACGGGAGCTGGTGTCTCTCTGCATTGTCCAGGTTGCTCTTGAATTTGTGAGCTCAAGTGATTCTCCTGCCTCAGCCTCCCAAGTATCTGGGACTACAGGCATGCATCACTGCTCTCATCTCAAAGACAAATGAAAATGGAGACATAACACATCAAAATTTATGGGACACAGCGAAAGCAGTTCTGAGAGAAAAGTTTATACTTATAAATACTTTTTTTATACTTATAAATACTTTTATTAAGGAAAAAAGACAGACATCAAATGAATGGCCTAATTTTACACCACAGAGAACTAAAAATATAGGAACAAACTAAGCCCAAAGTTAGCAGAGGTAAGAAAAGGTAAAGATCAGACCATAAATAAATGAGAGAATCTGAAAACAGCAGAAAAGATCAATTAAACTAAGAGTTGATTCTTTGAAAGATAAACACAATTGACAAAATTTTAGCTACACTTACAAAGAAAAATGAAAGAGAATTCAAATAAAGTTATAAATGAAGGCGATAATATTAAAACAGATATCACAGATACGCAATCAATCATAAAAAGGCTCCAATGAACAATTACAGAACAATAAGTTGGATAACCTAGAAGAAAATGTAAAATCCTGGAAACATACATCATACCATGACTCAATCACGAAGAAACAGAAAACCTGAAAGGACCAAAAACAAGGAGATTGAATCTGTAACAAAAACTCTCCCATTAAAAAAAAAGTCCAGATTGTCTCATTGGTAAATTGCACCAAACATTTAAAGCAGAAACTAGCATCACTCTTTCTCAACTCTGAAGAAAGATTGAAAAGAGATCACTTCGTAACAAAGCCAGAGTCACCCTGCCACCAAGTTCGGTTAAGAACTGCTGTCAAAGAGAGAAAATTACAGGCTAGATCCCCAATGAACACAGATGCAAAAATTCTCAACAAAATACTAGTTAATCACATTCAACAGCACACCAAAAGGACTATTCTCCAGTATTAAGTGGAATTTGTCCCCAGGATATAAGGATGGCTTAACATAGCCAAATCAGTAAATGGGATACAGCACATTACAGAGTAAAGGACAAAAATCCTATATTTTAATAGATGCAGAAAAAAAGCATTTGACAAAATTCAGAATCCTTTCATGATAAAAACTCAAAAACTGAGTATAGAAGGAATGTTCCTCAATATAATAAAGATTATACATGACAAACCCACAGCTAACACCATCTTCAAGGACAAAAGGAAAAATCTTTTCCTCTAAGATCGGAAACAAGAAAAAGAGTGCCCAATCTCACCTTATTCCTTCAGTATTGGAAATCCTACCCAGAAAAAAGAAGAAAACAAAGCACGTAAATCAAAAAAGAAGCCAAACTGTAGGTAACATAATCTAATATATATAAAACCCTAAAGACTCCCTAAAAAACTGTTATAACAAAGAAATTTTGTAGAGTTGAAGGATAAAAATGTACAAAGACAGCTTTATTTACATTTTTTTATTTTTCCCTTTTTCTTTTCTTTTCCTTTCCCTTCTTTCCTTTCCCCCTCTCCCCTCCCTAGTTCTCCTTCCCAACAGATATTTTCTTGGTTAAAAAAAAGTACAAAAAATCAGTTGTGTTTCCGTATACTAACAAGGAACTATTCAGAAATTAAGAAACAATCTTACTTAGAATAGCAACAAAAAATACAATTCTTAAGAGTAAATTTAAGTAAAAAATGATTTGTACTGAAATATGTAAATCACTAATGAAAAATTGAAGAAGACACAAATATACAAAAAGATGTTCTAGATTCATATAACTAATTAACCTGGATGTTCTAGATTCTGGGTTAGCATATAACTAATATTGGTAAAATGTTTATACTACCCAACCCGGCGTGGTGCAGCACACCTGTAATCCCAGCACTTGGGAAGCTGAGGCAGGAGGATTGCCTAGAGTTTGGGCCAGCCTGGGTTACACAGTGAGTTTGAGACCAGCCTGGACTACATGACGAGACCTTGTTTCAAACCACCCCCCAAAGTTTATACTACCCAAAGTGATCTATAGAGTTAGAATAATCCCAATCAAAATTCCAATGGCACTTAGCAGAGATAGAGGAAAGTTCTAAAATTTGTATGGAAACAAAAAGTCTACAAACAGCCAAAATGAGCCTGAAAAAGAAAACAAAGTTGGGATACTACATTTTCTGATCTCAAGCTAAGTTACAAAGCTATAGTAATCAGCAAGCATGCTACTGGCTTAAAAGTAGACATATAAATCAATAGAAAAGAATTAAAAATCCAGAAATAATCCACAAATATAGTCAACTAATATTTGACAACAGTGCTACCAACACTGTGAGGAAAGTGCTATCTGTTTAATGAACAGTACTAGGAAAACTCAGTACCCACATAAAAACAAGTGAAATGGACTTTTATCTTAAACTGCTCACAACAACTAACTCAAAATGAATTAAACATATAAATGTAAGACTGGAAACTACGAAACTCCTAGAAGAAAACATAGAGAAAACATTTCCTTGACATTGGTCCTGGCAATGATTTTTTGGTTATAATACCAAATGCATAAGCAACAAAAGAAAAATAACAAGTGTCTTTGTACCAAACTAGAAAGCTTCCACACAGCAAATGAAATAATAAAGAAAACAAACAGGCAGCCTTCAGAAAGGGAGAAAATAGTAAAAACAGTATATTTGATACAGGATTACTATCCAGTATATATAAAGACCTCTATACTGTTTAGCTTTCTTATTGCTGGCACAATATACCAGACACCTGAAAATTAAAGGAGGGGTTTATTTTGGCTCATCGTTTCAGAGGATTCAGTCCATGGTCAACTGATTTAAAGAAGAAACATCATGGTGGATGGGCATGGTAGAGCAAAGCTGGTCTCACTTTAAAGTGGCTGGGAAGCAGGGCACAGGGGAAGGAAAATTGAAGATGGGGCCCAAGATCAGAAATAGTCCCCAAAGTTATGACCCTGTGGCCCACTTTCTCCAACTAAGCCCCACCTCCTGATAGCCCATTCAGCTACAGACTCATCAATGGATTAGCTCATTGATGAGGTTAGTGTCCTCACCATTCAATAAACCCTCCAGAAGTCTCTTAATCCACTTAATTTGATAATCAAGATTAATTGGCACAAGTCCAACCCTTGTCAACTTGACACCTAGTCATATCTCTTTAAACCATATTTAATCTCCGAATAATAACAAATTCATGATTCCACTGAACATAATACAACTATCCCACATATGCTAAAAGACACACTAATCCCGTCCCAAAATGTCAACAGTCCAGCATTGCTCAAAAGTCCAAGTCCAAAGTCAACTCTAAAATTTAAGGTAACTCTTGGCTGAGTCCTTGTAAAATTTAAAAAGTTACATAACACCGAGAGAAAATGGCACAGGGTAAACATTCCCATTCCCCAACAGAGAAATAGAGAGACAGAAAACAACTGGACCAAAGCAAGACTGAAACCCAGCAGACCAATCATTAATTCTTGTATCTCCTTGTCTAGCATCTGTGGCACATGCTGGTGAGATATGAGTTCCAGAGGACTTTGGCAGTTGTGCCTATGGCCTCACCAGTCATAGTGGTCATGGCCTCCTTTTGTGCCCGCTCAGCACACTGCCTACAGATTTCCTTAGCAGATGTTCTATGTTCCTGGCATCTCCAGCTTCTTGAAGTTTCCACTGTACCTTTGATTTTATTAACCTTCTTACACATATGCCTCTCAGAGGCTCCTGACAGAGACTTTGATTCTATAACATATTTTAGCCTGGCTTCCCAGGTCTTCCCTTGAAATCTAGTTGGAAGTCTCCCTGACCCCATAACTCTAGAATTGTGCATGCCTGTACAACAAACATCATGTGGATAACATCAAGGTCTCCTGCCTGTTTGAGCAGGAGCCAGGCTCCCTTGGACCACAGCTACAGTGGCATGTGAGTATCTTGATGGCTAAACATGGCAAAATGAACTGGAGAACAAATTCCCTAGGTGGTCCTTATCTAACAGGAGGGTCTGGGGGGCTCTCTTCTCAAATCAAAGGTTTATACTTTTGCATCCCTCAGACTATGATAACTGTGTTCCTACTGATTCTTAATTCTCCCTTGATTTGCCCTCCTTCTTGTCCCCATTCAAAACACTCAGATTCTTAGTAATGGCACTAATCTCTTCAGCAACCACATCTCCCTTGGCCCCAACTTTACGTATGCTCCTTTTCTGGCCAGACTGAAATTTTTTCAAATCTTTCTGCTCTGCTCTGGTTTTTGCTCCCATTTCTCATTATAAATTTGGTAAAAAGCAGGCAGAAGTACCATACCACAGCATGAACATCGAGATGTCTTGAAATTACCTCCTCCAGTTCAATTAATTTGTTGCTTTAAATTTGGCCTTACAAAATTTTAAGGATATGAACCAAATGTAGACAAATTATTTTCCAGAATGTAACATAAATGGCGTCTGGTCCGATTCCCAACAGAGTCTCTGTTCCTATGTGAAATCACATGAACTTGGCCTTTACTATCTCCATTCTTATTGGCATCCTGATCTCCTGAGCTCTGACAAGAATCAAGCATCAGAATCTGTTTACAGCATTTTAGGGCTTCTCTAAAACACATCTCCAAACCTTCTTAATTATACCAGCAAATCAGTTTCGAAGGCTTCTGCACCACCTTGTCAGGTATCATCACAGCAACAACCCTGCTTCTCCAGCACAAATTTTTTTGTATTGGTCAACTTTTCTCCTGCTGGAACAAAATATCTGACTCCTGCAATTTAAAGGTTTATTTGGGCTCGTGGTTTCAGAGGGTTCAGTCCATTATTGGCCGACTCCAAGACAGAACCATGGTGAAAGGGCAAGGTGGACCAAAGCTGCTCACTTAATGGCAGCTGGGAAGCAGAGCACAGGAAAAGAACCAGAAGGGAAAGGGCCAGCAACCAGAAATATTCCCCAAGAGTCATGCACCCGGGACCTATTTCCTCCAGCTAGGCCCTACCACCTACTAACCCATTCAGCTATGAACTCATCATGGATTAGCCCATCGATGAGGCTAGTGCCCTCACAATCCATCACCTATCCAGGAGTCTCTTAATCCATTCAAGCTGACAATCAAGATTACCTGATACAACCTCATTCAACTCAAGAGAAAAAATTTTACCCAAATAATATATGCAAAGAAACTAAACAGACACTAAATAGACACTGAATAGAAACTAAATAGATACATTATTACCAAGAAGACATACAAATGACCAACAACTCTATGTAAAAGTTCTCAGCATTATTAATCATTAAATAAACCACGATGAGATACCAACGTGTACCTGTTTAGATGGCTGCTATGAAAAAGACAAGAAATAACCAGTGTTGGTAAGGATGTAGAGAAGATGGAACCCTTGTACACTGTTGGTAGGAATGTAAATTTGTACAGCCCTTACAAAACAGTATGGAAGTTCTTATTAAAAATAAAAATACTGTATTATCCAGCAATCCCATATCTGGATGTATAACCAAAGGAAATGAAGTCTGTATGTCAAGGAGATATCTCCATTCCCATGTTCCTTGCAGCATTATTTATAGTAGTGACCATACAGAAAGAAAACAACCTACATGTTCATTGACAGGTATATGGATAAAGAAAATGTGAGACTGATATGTATGTGTATGTATGTACATATATATTAAACAGAATATTTTTAGCTATTAAAAAAAAAGAACAAAATCCCAGCATGTCAACAACATGGATGAAGAAGGCATTATTTTTGTGAAATAAATCTGGCAGAGAAAGACAGATACTATATAATTTCACTTACATGTGGGATCTGAAAAAGTCAAACTTGAAGTAGAGGATAGAATGTGGTCAACCAGGGGCTGGTTGTGGAGAAATGTTGGTCAAAGACCACCAACTTTCGGTTATAAAATGAATGAGTTCTGAAGACGAATATGCATAGTGACTACAGTTAACTGCACTGTATAATTAAAATTTTCTAAAAGAGTAATATTAAATATTCTCAACACACACAGATGGTAACTCTGTGAGCTGATGAATATGTTTACCTACTTGAATATGATAATCATTTCACAACATATACATATATCAAATTATCTGTTCACTATAAATTTATAGTTTTGTCAATTACACCTAAATAAATCTGAAATAATGACAGTGTGATCATAACTATTTTAACTTTCAGTTACTTTTTACTCAAACAATTTATATTATGTTTTGTTTTCCTAAAGTTTTGTATCATGTTTACACATTTAGATAATTTCTATAAGATGGCAAATGCATTCTTAGATTTTAGATATAATTTTAACTGAAAAAAATCACATTCCCTAAATAAATAAATAAACACAATTTTATTTGTAGTTTTTGAAAAGCTTGTCAAGTTCAGAGAATGAATATTTAAACCCCATACCTAGCTATGTTATAGTGAAAATCTAGAACATCAAGTACAAAAAGCAAGTTATAAAAGTTCCAGAAAGTAAAAGCCACTTTCTTGCAAAGGAACGAACATCTGATTGAAGTTGTAATTTTCAGAGGGAACACTGAATACAGAAAGTGAACAAAAATCCAAATTTTTAAGTGAAGTATCATTTTGAACTAATCAATCAATCAATTAATATGACCATAAGATTCTGTGGAGATGCAGGATTTGAGCAGCTTCAACCTCACTCCATGTTTAAAAATAAACGTAAAAAACTAGAAAAACATTTTAAAATGTTATTAAATCATTGAAGAGATGAAAACACTGCAAAGATTTATCAGGAAAAGGTAAGGGGAGAGGAGACACAGGGAGGTGTTGCAAGCACAGAAGCCACTTTTGACTTGAGGGCATTTGCTGGTTCCAGAGAATCTGATTCTTAAATCTAACTGCCTTAGAGCGAAAGGGACACAAATATAACCCAGAGGCCGCACAGAGTGGAGGGTCTATGGCAACATAGCCCCAGTATATTCAGGGATCATGCACATCACATCTTTACAGTGAGAAAAAGCAAAAGGGACAGGCCTGGCCTGAAATTGCTGCCCGGTAAAATCCTTGACTTCCTTGCATTTATTTAAAAGAGTTCTGCATTGGTGAACTGAGGCACTCGAAGTAGCAAATGCAAATCCTTTCCAAAATGTCTGCCTTCACTGAGCCCTAAATGTAATCTATAAGTGGTTTTTTTCATATAATGCTAGGACTAAGCCAGATAACCAGCAACAAGAGCAAGATAATCTTTGTGAATAGAATAGAGCAGCTGTATAGCAGAAAAGGCAGGAGACACCACCTTCACCAAGGGGTCCAGATCAACAGCACTAGTGAGGAGCCCTCCCCAGGTCCTCCTCTCTCTTTCCTCGTCCCGACCAAGAGACACAGAGTACCCTGACAGTTCCGTTACCTGACCCGCTACGTGTTTTCTCCTATAGGCTCGAACCCAAGCCAAGGCACTGAACATTTCCAGCACCGATGAACTTGTTTGGCTTGTTTCCGGAGATACTGAATTAACTCCATCCTTGAGCCAAACCTCTACGCCCTCATTTAAACTCTGTAATCTGACCCCTCGTTGTGGACAAACGTAGGTAGACACCTCTCGCCATCCTTCACAAGCACCATGATGCTGGTTCCCCTGGTAACTGCACTGGACTCATCTCTGTGGTGCTTAGTGCTTCTCTCTTTGCAATTCTATCCGGCCCTGATCTCAAGACAAGTCGGGGCAGTCACTTGCAGACTTGTCCTGCTTTTAGGGGCAACTCTAGCCCTGGTGCAGCTGTGATAAGGCACACTGATGTCACCCCTCCCCCTGGGAAGACATGATGAGATGGTCAGGTCACCTTTAGGGTGTTCTTTCATAAAATCTGCAACCCCAACCAAACCATGAGAAAAACATAAAGACAGACCTGGCATCGACGACAGCAAGCCTGACCAGGATTCTTCAAACTGTCAAGGTCACGGAAGACAAGGACAGATGGAGAAATACACGAATCCAAAGAGAGCAAGGTGGCCGGATGGCGAAATGCAAGGTGCTACCCTGTGATAAATCTTGGAACAGAAGAAGAACATTAATGGAAAAACTTGTGAGGCTGAAAAGTCTGGAGTTCAGTTAACAGCGATGTATCAGTGTTGGTTTTTTTCACTTTGACAAAAGCAATCACAGTAATGCAAGAAGATAAAATCAGAGGGAAATAAAACTGGGTGCAGAGTAGACAGCACCACTCTTATGTTATCTTGGCAACTTTTCTGTAACTATAAAGTTATTCCAAAATAGAAAGGTTATTTAGAAAAATCTTTGTGAGAACCAGAAGAAACAACAGTCATCAGGGCCTCCAACTTTCTACATCAAAAATGTCAGATGCTAACCATGAAATTTCTTTCGTCTGAGCGATGCTTCTTATTTTAAAAGACAGGCATCACCTATAATTGTGCAATGGCAAAAGCTTACTCTTGAAGACAGGGTTCAAGATGCAGGCAATCACCATTATGACTTTCATTTAATGCAATGCCTGCAGTCCTAGCCAATGCAATAAGGCAAGAAAATGAAATAATAAATATAAGGCTTTGACAAGAACAACAAAACTCATCATTTACAAACAATATAAATTCATAAATACATATCCTATAAATCTGTATTTAATTCATTACAACTAAAAAGAGTATAGCACAGTTCAGTGTATTTTTAAATCTTAGTGACAAATAGCTAGATGATTAATTTAAGATATATAGTTGATAATAGCATAAAGATACCAAATGACTGTGAAAAAAATCTAGCAAAAGTACAAAACCTGCAAATACACATTTTATTTAAAATATTTTGAGAAGGTGGGAGTATAGCTCAATGGTAAACCAAGTACCTAGGATGTGCAGGGGCCTGGGTTCAAAAAAGAAAATATTTTAAATAAATAATATACATGTATCAATATTGCAAAAATGTCAGTTCTCTTCAAACTGTCCCATAGATCTGATGCAATCCCAACAAGGCTTTGATAAGTTGATTTGGAAATGCAAAGATCTGAGACACTTTGAAAGAAGAGGAATAGATTTACTCTACCAGACACTAGCAGTCATTAGGAAGCTGCCATTACTCGGACAGTGTGGTAGCGACACACGAGTGGTCATTGCAGGCCTGTAGCAGAGCAGAGAGAACACAGGCCACTCGGTGATCCTCAGAAAAACTGATACGAATCAAAGTAAAACCTTTAACCTGTCACTCAGATGGGAAACAATTGACTCTCAGACAAGACAGGAAATGTGAAAAGAATTGCCCAGATAACATTTGAACAAGTGGAAAATTTGGGGTTCACTGTTGTGGCCAAGCCTAAGGGAGGTGCTCTGCAAGGCCACAGGAGGCACGTGAAAAAATAAAGGAATGCAGGGTGCAGAATTCCGGCAGAATGAATGTATAAGAACAGCTCACAAAAGACAAGGAGAATTTCCCCAAAGTGCATAATACTATACAAGAGCTGAGTGCAGCAAGCTTGTGAAAATGAGTAATGAATTAACAAGATGCAGCTTGAAGTGGAGCCTGCAGGGCCACGGAAACAAGTTTAGGTCCCCGCTCAGAAATAAACACTACCAGTTTTGTTTTGTTTTTTAAAATTAGTAATTACAAGAAAAAAACTTATTAAACATTAAATAATTGTCATGGAGGGAAATTGGAGGGAACTATTATGAATACAAAGTAAAAAGTCAGACAGATGAAAGTAACAGGGCAGATCAAAGCTGTGGATGCTGAAGTTGCTCAAGTATAAGAACCAGTCTACCTAAAAAGTGAAAAGGAAAAGTCGTCAGAGAGACGAGAAAAGAATAACAAAGGCAGAGTGGAATTCACCACCCTAAGGAACATGAGAACTATGGTTAAAACTGCCAGAGCTCAGGCAATTTGTCAGTAATTTTCTGCCTTGTTTTATTTAATAAAAATGAGGATACTGTTTAAATCAGTAACATAACAGGCCTATACTTTAAATCTTAAGTTTTAATAAGACAAAAGTCACCATAGACAAAGTTAAAAGACAAGGAAAATACAGTTAAACAGGATATTTAGGAAAGTCTACCATATCATAAATCACACCTGAATCACACTAAATCACACTGGCAAGAAAACACCTGAATCACACTAGCAAAAAAATAACCAGTAATGGAACAGAGAATCTGATTAACAATAAAGAAACAAACAACCACAAAAAACAATCAGCTGCCCACTTAATCAGGAAAGCACAAAATTAACACAAAGTACACCACTTTACCTATCACCTTTGCAAAGATTGGCTGAGTGTGTGGTGGTCTTTCATCTCACTTGCTGCTGTTAGGAGTAATCTCTCTGGCAGGAGAGCTCTAAGATTCCCACTTAAAAATAAATAATGCAAAATGCAGAGCAGCCCCTTGCAAAGGAATCTGGCAGACTCTTATAAATAAGTATTTATTAATGCCTTTTGCCTCAATAATTCCACCTTTTTTGTGTTTGACACAAAAAGACAATACTTGTGCACGTACAAAATAGCAAAAAGAAGTATATAAGCATTGTTATTACAGCTTGTTGATAAAAGTAAACAAGCAAAATAGTCTACATGTCCATCAAAGGGAGACTGGTTTAAAAATGGTGGTACACATATCAACCTTACGGATGAGTACGAAGCAGTGAAAGAGAGTAAGAGGGAAGTACAGCCATCAAAGTGAAAAGATCTCTAAGATTCCAATTTTAAAACAAGTAATGTGAAATGCAGACCAGCATGTACAACCTCATCCCTTTTACTATGAAATGAAAACATGAATTACGTACTTATGAAAACAAGATATATATATATATATATCAAACAAGGTACATACAGTTTCCTTTATATCTCTCTACATTGTTTGAAATTTAATGAACAAGATTATATAATGTATCTAGTTTGCATTTAAAGAGTAAAAAATTAAGTAATATTATTTCTATTGAGTAATAGAATTTCTGCCGTTTTCTGATCAGAGGTATCAGTCCCTGGAAGAGAAAATTAAAGTGAAAAATCTAAACCCTCAGCCCACACCAGCCTTTTACCCCTGTGGGCCTTTCTCTTCCTTTGCTCAAGACCAAGGGAGAGAGTAAGGCCCGGGGCAGCCGTGGCACAGCCCGGGAGCTGAACATGCCGGTCTGGGACAGGCAGCGGATCACAGTGCCCAGGGCCTGAAAGGAGGCGGAAAGTTGACCCTGGAGCTCTGTTATCTCAGCCACCGTCTCTGACCCCACCACGGAAGAGGGAGGAAAGCACAAGGACTGGGCGCAGCACAAGTCAAGCGGAAACGACAGACCCCTGCTGCAAAGGACTGCCTTGTCCGGGGTCCCTGGCAGCTAAACAGGAGTTGCAAAACAAGAAAGTCACATGCTCTGTGGCGGCTTGAACTCAGCAGCAGCCGCACTGCTCAGGTTTAAAAGTCCCATTTCCTCCTCGCCCACTCTGAGTCCTTTCCCACCTGGCCCACTCTGGTGAAGCAGGGCTGAACTACAGCAAAGCCGCAGACACTCGCTAAAGCCAAGACTCTAAAGCAGCAATACTGCCGAGACGGAGGACACAGGCGGGACAGACTCACCGGGCGCTCAGGTCCCAGGCCCCACCTGCCATCTTCCCGCCTAGCCCTGCCTGGGCCTGGGACGGGGGCTTCGGATCTCTGTCTCCCTGCCGGAGTCCAGAGTGGCTGCCAGGCCCGGAGCAGGAAGTCGGTCAGCCAGCCCAGGACTGACTGACGAGACAGGGCTCCGCCCCAGTGAGGAAAACAGAAGCGAAAGTATTTCTTCAACCTTCTCTGCACCATCGGGAAGAGAGCTCTCCCTCCTGCCTCAGCCCCAACGGCTCTCAGCTTTCCCAAAATACGAGTGGCATGGATGAGGAGGGGGCCGATTGTCTGGGCCTGAAGGCAGTTAAGGGGTCCCCAGGGACAAGCAGGACCAGGTCCCAGGAATCCCCTTATTTGTGCAAAGACAGAAAAAAAAAGAAATCCACAAGAACCAAAATTGTGCTCAGTGCTCCTGCCTGCTAAGAGGGGGCCTTGGTGTACAGGGGACAGAGATGTCCCCATGTTCACAGGTCCCCGGGCTGAGATGGCCCAGGAGCGGATAAGGAGGTGGGCAGAAGCCAGAGACTTCTGGTCTTCCATCAGGCCCGGGGCAAAATCTGTTCTAAACCCAGGTAGGTCCTCACATTTGGATACAGAGCTGCAGAGCGCAGAATGCTCAGCATTATGAATGGGGGGGGGGTTGTTCTTCACGCCCCCGAAATCAGCCAGAGGTAAGAAAAAACACGCCAACCTAGACCCCCCTTGGGGGTCAGAGATCTATTTGGGGTTCAAGGGCCAGAGGCAGCTGCCACCACAGTGGCCCCCAAGACACAAGGACAGAGAACCTGGTCACCTTCCCGTGGATGTGGACATGCAGAGTGACAGAGGCAGGTGCCGCCAATGTCTCCTCCTGGGAGGGGCTCACTGATGAGCAGGACGGCCTGGTCCCTGCTTGGCCCCTCCCTTCTGCGGGCGGGGCTGGGGGACTTCTCCGACTGGGGGCTTGGTGGATGGGGTGAGTCTCCCTGCTGCCATCCCACCTGCAGAGACCAGGCCTCTGTCGGCCTCCAAGAGCTCAGGGCAGGGCCCGCTTAGGGCAGGGCCGGTGTGGCTGAGCGCAGCAGGCTGGATAAGCCCAATTCTGAGGTCTGGTTAGGGATCCCCGAATTGCCGCAAGTCTAAGCCAGAACCCCCCCATTCCCATTCTTGTCAGGAATAAAGCAGGTGTTCTGACCCCCTCCCCCATCTCTCCTTTTTGCCTCTCCGTTGCTTTGGAAGTCAGGTGGGAAAGAGATGAAATTGGAGGGGCCTCTCACCCCTCAAAGGCGTTTAAGCCCACAGGATTGTTGGAGGGGGAACTGTTGGACATGTGGATGGATGGGAAGGGACGCCACGGCAGAGGAGGAGGAGGTGAAGGGGTGAGGCTCTGGGGAGCGAGGAAGGGAAGGGGAGCGCTGCGGACACCCGAGGCCCATCGGGGCACCGTGTGGAGGTCTGGGCACCACCCCTGAGAAACGCCCCAGGAAGCCCACAGTCCTGGGCGGCACGAGGAGGGAGGCGGCGGCCCAGGGCCACGTCCCGGGTCCGCACCGCAGTCTGCACCTTCCCCCCAGCGCTCCGGCTCGGCCCGTGCTGCGTGCGCAGGGGCACCGTGCAGGCCCTCCCGGTCCCCGCCTACTGGTGGGTAGCCCCAGAGTCCTTGCAGCCCATCGATGCTCCTCATGCCTTCCATGGCCCAGACGGCGAAGTGGGCCAGAGTGGCCCGGTGCACGACCAAGGTAGGACCCCTTGACTTTGGTCTCTCATTTCGGCACCCGAGCATCGCGCTCACCGCCGACTCAGTACCGCGTTCCCTCCCCAACTTGGCTCTGGTCTCGTCTACACTCCCCTCTAGTGGCCGATCGTGGTATTGCAGTCCCCTTCGGCCTGGGTTGGGCTGTCATTCAGAGAAAACAGAAACAGAAAATCTTCTTGCTCAGAAATTATATAAATACCTTTACATTTGCAGTAGAAGCGCGCTGAAGCCTCACACCTGCCCACCGCCCTCGCCCC
>PVJO010015486.1:0-44892 GCA_004026905.1 Hystrix cristata
AGTATCACTGGGTTTAAGCCAAGTCCATGTATGGATTGTCAAAACAGAATTTTTTGTTAAAAATGTTATTTTAAAAAATTAAATTAGAATTATGAGAAAACACAGGAAAACCCATTATTATACAGATACACATATACTAAGGGCAACAACTGCCCTGCCCCACCTCACTGCTACAAAGCACAGAGGAAGTTCTAATCGACCCCAGGCAGGTATTGGTCACCGCACCTGACGCCAGGCTAGTAATGGGTTATTGTTTGCATTGATGAAAGATTGATTCATGTATCTTTTAATGGCCTCATATGTTTCTACATTATTTAAAACCCATGAAATGTTTTAATAAAATTCATGGTCACGATCTGAATGCTAATATATTAATAGGTATTGACATCAAAGCACCAACACAGATGGATAGCTTTATTTTTACTATTTCCAGGAAAGTTATTACATAATACAAATTAGATATATTTTCATGTTAAAATTCTATCTGTATTTGTAAAACAATTATTTCTACGTTAGAGAATACTTAAGTACAGATCATCTAGTTTGCAAAGAATTCTTGTTACAAAATCCAAAGGGAATTATGAAAAATTATTTTTGCTCTCTTAAAAATTCTTTGATCATTCATGTTAATTGAATGCATAAATCTAAAAGTACCAGGCATCATTGAAGGGAATGAAGAATTTTAAAGAATGATGACTTACAATTTTAAAAATTAACATCATGCATACAAATTGTATCTTGCAGTGATGCTAGCAAAGGAAAACTCTCAGATGGAGAAGGCAAAGTTGTGTTATATCCATTCTTATATTCCCATGGAGTCTACATTTATTCGGGTTGATGGTCTGAAAGCAACAGATTTCTCTCATCATTAACAGGAAGAAGGGAATATTGGTGAATCACAACATTTCACCATTTCCTCTGTGAAAATTATTTGTCTTATAAATGAATGCCCTCTGCAATTTTTATGAGATCAGGCTCAGCTGTATTTAAATACAGCCTTACTGAGAGTTTAGCAAGTACAATTTGTTTGGATTGAACAGAAGTATATTGTTTGTGGTAAGTATTCCTAATATAAAGTAGGAAGAGAGAAAAAGACTCGTGGTATTGTTGCCAATATAGTTACTTTTCCGACTCCACATACAGTAGAAGCATTAGCATATAAACTCCTAACTCATTAAACATTTCAAAAGGCCATAAAAAATTCAGTTTCCCGAGCTATTCCTGCTTGTGTTATAGGAATTTTGTACTTTGTATATACTAGCTGCCAAATTAACAGCTAATTGAATGAATATGCTCAAATCAAAAGAACATGTCAACAGTCATTGAGCAGGGCTGTGCATGAGACACTTGAAGCACTTAATAGATTTAGTGTACATAAAGATTAAAATAAATTTTAGAAAATACCCATCCAGTATCTTTACTGTTCTAGGACAATAGCTATGACAATTTTCAGAGTGAGTTATACTGTGTGTGTGTGTGTGTGTGTGTGTGTGTGTGTGTGTGTGTGTGTGTGTGTTGGAGATCAAACAGGCTAAGTACATATTTTATTACTGAGCTACACCCTCAGCCCTGGAGAATTTACAGAAGCTACTATTTATTCAATTAACCTGATTAATAATAGTAATAACACCATGAAATGCATATTCAAATACTTTAAGCTAACTCTCTATCTTGTGATCTTGTGTTTGAATTCAGGTGAGAGTGGAGTTTGGGATGGTAAGAGGGAATTTAACCAAATTGATTTCATTTCACAAAGCCCAGAGTGCTTAAGCCAGTTGTTTCCAGATGACAATGAAAACTAAAGTTTCCATAACCATTTTCATCTGGAAACAACTGGTTTAAGCACTCTGGGCTAACACAGGAGTCCCCAGTTTGTGGGTAGGTTGCCACCACAAATATATGTGACCTCAAGCAGTTAATTTTTTTGGACCTCAGTTTGTTCCTCTGTAAAGTGTGGGAATCTGAACAAGAATCCTCGATATTCTGTCTACTCTAACACTCTCTATTTTTTTTTAAACCAAGAACATGTATTGGTACATTTTACATATAATGGTCACATTCATCACATTTATTTTGTACCTGTACATGATGCATCTTGGTTCTCCCTCCTCCCTCACCCCTCCCCGCTGTTCCCTCCCTCCCTATTTACAGCAGGTTTGTTCATAATTTTCCCTTTCCCTTTTCTTTCCTTTGTTGCTTTTCTGCTTTTCCCTCTTCTTTCTAGTACTACTCTCCTTTGTATATTATCTTCCTTTTATATAATATCTATTACACCTCTTTGTCCTTATTTACAGTTATGGTTTCTCACATCAGAGAAACAATTCGATATAACACCCTTTAATTTAAAGAGTAGATATTTTAATGCTTTCATTTCACTACTAATTCTACCATTAAGAGCCTACATGATGAGCTTAATTCGCTGAAAGTCCCTGCACCTATTCACCACCTTTTTTAACTAGATATTTCGCTCATTGATATCTAAGATCTCTTCTTACTCGTTACAAATCTATAAATTTTGGCATCCGACTATAAACTTTTAACATACACCTTTCAACTTCGCAAGTAACATTATAGGAAACCAAGGCAATCTCAGCATACAATCTAAACAACTCTTTTTCTGACGTGAGAGACTGTGACCGTGGAAGATCACTGTGTCGCGTGGGGAGGAGGAATGTCATTGCTTTGTCTTTAAACCATCAACTGTGCTGAAATCAGGAATCCAGGAAACCAGCTATTCATCCTCTTAGCAAATATTTGCTAGACAGCACAGTGTCTGGTGAACCCAGAACCACAGAAGCATGTGTGTACTGTGTCTTTTCACTACATTCCCCTTTGCGCTGAGCCCAGCATTCCATCCCAGGCTCCTTCCTCTTGCCCAGTCGAAGTTAGTAGCTTCACTGCCCTGCTTTGAAAATTAATATTCTTTGCCAGAGGAAATCCAAACTCCATGAGTAGGCTCATTACCTTTCATGACATAATTCTACTGGCCTTTATTGAGTGTGAAATTGTATCAAATTAGAACTCCAGCCATCTAGACACAAAGCAGAGAGTTTGAAAAACAAGAACTTTTTAGGTGAAAAAAAAGGTACATCTGTAAAAGATTCTTTGTTCTTTTTGCTGTTTTATATTAACACATCTTTGCATTACATGCAGTTTACAATCATTTTGGGGAATGGGTGCATGTACATAATACAGCTCATTTCTCCTTTTAATCCTTTTCCCCTTCCCTCCCAATGAGCATGGTTTTTAAAGGTAGTTGAAATAAGAATGGCCTGTATCCCTGAAAGAATAATAACAGTGAATATTTGTTGAATATTTAATAGGTGCTGACCACAATTCTAAACACTGTGCATATATATGGAATCTTATTTAAATCTCATAATGTCTCTCTGATATACATACTGATATTGTTGTCATTTTGTAGCTAGAGAAACTGAGTCACATAGACATTAAACAATTTGCTCAAGGTCATGTAGTTAATCTTTAGTGAAACTACAGTTTGAATTCAGGCAGTTTGACCTCACTACACTATTAATAAAAGCTCTCTGCATGGTAAATCTAGGCTGAAAAACTGGCATAACTTCTAGAACTGCCAAGGACAAATTGAGACAAGAAGTCCTCTGGACTGGTGTTATTGCCACATGTCAAACTTTAAAACTAGAGAAACTTCATTTGAGAAGAAAAGTAATTACCGTACACCTATGTTACCTTGTTTTTACATTTTAAGACATTACAATCATTTGCTCAAGGCTATTATTCATGTTGAGTTCTGCTAAGGTAAAGAATTTCTTATTGACTGTATAAACAGAGTAACAAGAGACCTGCTTAATGAAGCTCATTATAAAATACGCAAACTTTCTTTTTTTTTTCCTCCTGAAAATAAATTTAACATACTACCTATCAGCTCACATCCCCACAGAATACTAAATACATTAATAACTTTGAGAAAAAGTACTGCTGAGAGCAAAACAACTTGGCAAATAAAAATAGGCTGCCAATTCTTTATTACTCTCTTGTAGAACGGCTTACCAATAGCACTAGATCAACTACAATCAACCCCCAGTTCCACGTCCAAGAGGATTTCTCCCTGCAGTCCATCAGTACCACATGGACTACACTCTAGACAAAATGCTTTTACAGGGTATTTAGACTCAATTTTGGTGCCTAGTTATTCCATTGAAAACAAATGTTAATAATTCATGTGTTTGAAAATAAGTGGTTCTTCATATCACATTTAAAGGTAAGAGATGAGAGAAGATGCCACCAACATTTTGAGAAACCAAGAGTTCAGTCTATCTCATGAAATGTGTGAGCTTCCATAGTGCCAACCACCAGGGTGAAGCATTTGGGAAAAATAATCTCTGAGTAGATTTTGAGCCCTGAGAGCCCAGAGAGGACTTTGGATTTCTTTTGGCAGGAAGTGGAAAAATGTAAAGGAGAGTCAGGCTCCCTGCTCTGACTGGGCAAGAGAAAGGATCTAAGACACCAAAGGTCACTTCCCTTTTATATTTGGGAAAGGCCACTCTCTACTCCTGCTACTTTGATTTAGTTTCTTGACAGCACTTTAAAAGCAGTTCATAAAGTAAAAAATGAAGAAAGCATATGCTAAATCCCAGTAAAAATAAAAGCAAAAAGTCAATAAATGGAAATAGATTTTAAACAGAAGATAAAAGGCTAGAGCCAGTGAGCTGAAAGGTTATAATTTTTCAAAATAAAAGGTTAAGACAAAAGCCTAAAGCCCATGAGATGGAACATTTGAAATAATCATGTAAATTAGATCAAGGGTCAAGCACAAAAGCACTTAAGAATGAAAACTGGTCAAGAAGAAAAGAAAATAGTAAGGAACATTACACTTTGAAAATGAAAATGCAGGAAGCTGCTCAAAGATTAGGAAACAAAAGAGAAACAGGATAAGATGGAAGAAGGAAAAAGGAGAACAAGGCGAAGAGCAAGAACTGCATTTCATGCAGCACGGGGGATAGACAGCGTTCCTTACTTATTTGCCGTCACCCAGAGCCTTGCATCCCATCTGGGACCCAGAAACAGCAGGGTCTCCCTGTGGCCTGCAACTGCACCACAGCTAGAAATCTTGAGGACAACAGAGTCCCCTTCCGACGTGGCCACAGAAAATTCCCAAGTCTCCACCGTGCGAATCCATCAGCCAACTTGACTGGCTGTGAGTTGACCTCAGAGCATTCCTGTCTAACATCTACTTCCTGTTGCCTGTGGGACTTTGGGATGTTTCTCAACCTCTCGGAGCCCCAGTATCCCTTTCTGGGTTGTAAATATGATGAAAGCACTAATAATAGCCACTTATCTCAATCTCATTATTTGTATTCTTACCACTTTATTTCTAGAGAAGGTCTCTGCCAAGCACTGAGCAATTTCCAGACACGTCTCACTTGATCCTCACACCAACCTGTGGGGCCGCGACTCAGCCCTGTGTTGTTCTCATTATCCGAGACTCACATACGTTCAGAGTGTTTCCAAGAGAAACTCATACAGAACGTCTGTCCCCGATGGCCCCTGTGTGCGATTCCTGTGACTCTCAAATTGCAGTCTTCTACCATGAGACACTGGGAACCTGAGAAGAAAGCATTAGCTTATGAGGGCGAATTGATTTTCCTGAATAAAGGGAGGCTTAGATGTGCTATCCAAGTCTTACATAGCATATCAGCACACTGACTTAATGATATTCCCTTTTCAACATTTCAGACTCAACAACGTATGCACATTTTCTGTTCAATGCATTCGATACAGACCACAATGGAGCTGTGAGTTTTGAGGTAAGTTCCGGCCTCTTTTTGTGTCATTGGACTTAAAATACTCTGAAAGGGATTTTTGTCTTTTAGTGAGAAAATCAGCTTTGGTGATTTGATCCTTTTTAAGCAGAGGGAAGAAAGCCCAAGAACACTATCTTTCCTTCACTGAATTTCCAAGAAGCTGCTCTTATCTCTCAAAAGAAGTACAAATTACAACCCACTTGGTTTATTTTCTAGTAGTTCATAATCTGTTCATTTGAGGTTATACCAGAACAATCTCAGAAGGCAAATTATTGAACTAATATTTACTGGTGCCTATCGTGGGCTAGTCATTGTCATCTGCCTTAGAAATACAGAGATAATATAGTCAGAACCCTTCTGTGAAAACCCCAGAAAGTGGTGGAGACAGAAAATTATAGAATTATTCTACATTCACCAGCCTGACAAGTGTACCAGGAAATGTCTTCTTAAATTATAAACGTGCAGTGACCTATAGAGAAAAAGTATGTGAATTTGTTCATGAAATAATATATATGAGCAACTAGTAAAATGAAGTATGTACTGGAGAGACACATAACCTACTTATATATAATGATATATATTCACTATATGTGTATACATGTATGTGTGTGTGTGTGTGTGTGTGTGCATGCATATGGGGAGTCATTCATATGATTCACATGGTACTTAGCAGGTCACAAGTAGTAATATATTTAAATCTAAGTGTTAGGAGAATAAGCCAAACACTATGAAAAGCTGTGAAGACGGCCACTTTTTATTTTCGTTAAAACTATGAGTACAATGCGTATCTTACCTATTTGATCAAATTTTGAATGGCTGTGCTTCATCTCTGGACAGTAGTTTTATCCATTATTTTACTTTGTAATTCTCTTTTCTAATGGATGGATGAATGAATGATGGATGTATAGATGGATAGACGGATGGATGGATGACGGATGGACAGAATTAGAAGTGAGACAATTTGAGTGGTGCGTTTTTGGAGGATGCAGCTTTTACATGGGCGGAAATCTCAGTTACGGAATGGGACAAGCAAGGAGAAGGTACTGCAAGGACAAGCAAGGGGGCTGTTGTAGGGAAGCCCTCCCACAGGACTTGATAAACTAAGTCTGAAGGAAACAGCAGAAGCTGGTGAAGAGAACAAAGGCCCGGCTGGGAAGCAGTGCGACACAAGGCAGAGGACCACAGAGCATATCAGTCAGGCAGAGGACCACAGAGCATATCAGTCTGGAAAGGAAGAGCGTGCATTTGCGAACACTCTGGAAGACACACGACCCATGCAAGAGCCGGGAGGGAGGGCTGGGAAGAAGGTAGAGGCCAGGTCTTGACATGTCGGGGGCAGGAGGTTGGACTGTCTTGTAGGAGACAAGGAATACTAAGGAAATCTCAGCAGGCTCCTCATATTTGACCTACGTTCCTGAAAACATGGAGTCGTTTAACAGCTACTTATTCTGAGAGACTCCAGACAGGAGCTGATAAATTCTGAACTGTGGTAAAGGCTACGGAGATGAGGGAGGCGACAAATGCAAAATGTATTTGAAATGAACTTGATAGAATTATGAAAGTCTTTTATTTTTAAGAGGGGACAAGTTAATTTAGTCTGCTCTCTCGGTACCAGGGCTGTGTGAAGTCAAGGTGAGAAAGGGAACGTGGAGCCTCTTGAGATGTCAGCAAGTCAGTGGCCCCAAGGGGAGAATTTCCTGGCATAGCCACGTTCCTTCTTCCACATCTTCTGTCCTGGTGCACACGGCATGGTGGGGACAAAAAGCTTCTGGGCTGGTAATCCCAAAATGTCATCTCACATAACAAAACCGAATTATCGCTGTGACTAAGGAAGGCTGAGTAAGTCAGGACAGGGTGGGGGTTTCTCCTAGACAGGGAAGCAGCCGTCACTGGGAGCAGAGAGGGAATGGAGAGGAGACCCTAAATGCCAGTGTCCTCTAATGCTTCTCCCATGGTGGCAGCCTAGACTACCCGAGGACAACATCCCATTACTACTCAATTTAGCTATAATATGGAAGTCAAAGTTCTACTTCACCTAATTTCAAAAAAAAAAAATTATAGCTAATTGCAGAGGACAAGACAGGCAAAAACTACTAGTGATTTCATTGCTTGAAATAACTTATGTACCAGAATATACCATTGATTTCCCATAGTGCCTTATATTCAATTTGCATGCAAATTTAGTCTGATGTTAGTAATGTGGATTATGCATAACACTGCTTTTATAATATTTATGTAAAATACCAGTAATTATGATAAATGTTGATTGTAATTTAGGAAATTAGTTGAAATGATTATGTATGATGTGTATGTTTGTACAATGCCTTTCCTTTTCAAAGCAAACTAATGGCTAAATTAATAACTGTTGAGTCACAATCAAATTTAAAACAAGGCTATAGCAGTTATTTTTCTAAATTGATTAAATATGTAGAAAGTTTCTAGAAAATAGAAATGGTTAGGTAAAGATTGTGTTTTGAGTAACAACAGCATACTGGGAGGTACACCAGAGAACCACCCTGATTTTAAGATAAAGGGAAATGGAAAATTCCTGTTTAATTCACTTAAACCTG
This sequence comes from Hystrix cristata, assembly GCA_004026905.1. NCBI lineage: Eukaryota > Metazoa > Chordata > Mammalia > Rodentia > Hystricidae > Hystrix > Hystrix cristata. The sequence goes on from PVJO010015486.1 coordinate 8,354, forward strand.
AAGGGAAAATGAATCTGTCTGGAGTGGCCCTGGGTTTGAATATGATTGGGTCTAATCTCCATTTTGCACGGAGGCCGTGAGACACAGGGGCTGAGTATTTAAACCCTCTGAGCCTCCGTCTTTATATCGCCTAATTAAAGAAGCAACAAAGCAATTTCACAGGATAGAATGACTGTGAACCAGGAACAAGGTCAATAAAGGACTTGGCTCTGTGCCTGGCACCAACTAAGGGCTCAATATCTATCAGATGTTAACTATAATAGTTATTACTTGGGGGATTTTCTAACAGAGATAATAATGACTTTGGTTATTACACAACATGGTGATCTTCTGCCTTTGAACATATTCAAGCAAAAGCTAGATTACTCTGTGATGTTATGAAAGATTGAGTTCTACATCTAATTATAAGCATTTACTGTATAAAGTGTTTAAAATGTCATTAACAGTAATAATAGCTACATAACAATACTTCTTTATTTACCATTTACTGTATTATGTATTGAGTGACTTATCTAATACTTAGTTAATCCTTCCAGGTACTATTATTATCCCCTTTTTAGCAAATGAGGAAAGGGAATCACAGAGCAGTTAAGCTACCTGCCATGGTCACACAGCTAGAAAGTAAGACCCAGGATTCAAACCCAGGCAGTCTGGCCCCAGGTAGGTTCCCACCCACATACATCCTCCAATGCCCCAGTTGGAAATCCTCAGAGCTAGCTGATGTTTTTTCTTTCAGTTTTCCATATTTTAGAGCTACAGATATATATATATCCCTAACCCTAACCCTCTCCATTTTTATTTTACTGTGTGAGAGTGATAAATAAGCCCACATTCTAGAATGCCACTAAGATTTGGGGAGGCTGATATACTGGGGATTATGGAAATATCATGCCTCTAATGCCATAAAGAGATGCTAGATAGGCAGATGATTAGGAATAAGTTCATGTCAGTTCAAGCTTGGGCACCGAATGATTTTTAGCACTAAGATTCAATGCCTCCTTCTCTTTTCCCAATATATTTTTTTTAATTCAAACTTTTTAATAAATCACAGATGAAAAGTGAGGAACTTCTATTACTGGCAACAAGTTGCAGGTGAGGAATCCAAAACTTAGAGAGGCTGACATATCCAAAATCATTTAGTTAAGTAAATTGGAACCAGCATTGAACCTCAACTCTACCAAAGTCTCTAAAACCTATGGTCTTAGCCCAGCATGGTGGTGGTGGTACATCCCATAATTCCCACTCTGGAAGGCTGAGGCAGGAAAGTCACTATTTAAGCACAGCCTGATTCACTCAGAAATTTAGCGAGACCCTATCTCAAAATCAAAACTCAAAAGGGCCAGTGATGCACTAGAAAGCAAGCAAACAAACAACAACAAAAATAAACTATAGTCTCAATAGGGGATCTGTAAACTTTTTGGTAAAGGGCCAAATAAGGGATAGTTCTGGCTTTTCTGGCCATATACTCTATTACATCCATTCAATTCTGCTGTGACCACAGAAAACCCCTAAAGAAATGAGCATGGCTAAGTTCCAATAAAGCTTTATTTACAAAAACATATGTGGGGCAAAAATAGCTCCTAGGCCATCATTTTCCAACTCCATTCTTAACTATCCATCGCTACAGACTCCCTCCTAGTGAAGGAGCACAAAGTCACGTGCTTGTCAGATGTCTTCTAAGATGGCATTATTCTGTGGATTACTGAATATTATCACCATTTAATAATCCATCTTGTCCACAAAAATCACCAATTACTGACACAATTGTTTGCTACATAATCGACTATCTTAACAGGTACCAAACATGAACACCACAGGGTGAGGCACGCTGCTAGGAGCTCCCAAATGGCAAGATCACTGATATTCCTGAGGCCGTTAAAATGCACTTGTCCTTCAGGTCAATATAGTTGAATGATGACGGCAGACTGCCCCAGTAAACCGCTGCAAGCAAATGTCATTCAAGGACACTGCAGCTCACACAGAAGAAAACATGAGCAGCGCCCCCTGGCGCTGGCCAGTGAGACAGTTCCAACCCCTAAATTAAAGCTTTGTCAGGCACTATGTTGATAAAAGTTTTATTCCAGAAATATCACTTACGATTATGCGAAAACTTTCTTTCTAGGGTGAGTCACTTTGTCAAATTAAATTGCTATTTTCTTTCGAAATGTTAGGAGGAATTATCTTAGGCAACATCTCTAGTAAATATGAAATTTATCAGATTTATTAATTCTTAAATTTTATTCTTCCTATATTCAACACACACACACACACACACACACACACACACACGCAGACTTCTCCCTATACACATAATTCTCTTATTCGTGCTTCGTGACCATTCCTGGGAGCTGTGCTCTCATTGGAAAAAAAGTAAAAGGCAGCTTCAGATGTCTTTTCGTGTAACAAATATTGTCAAGCATTGCTGTGTGCAGAACTCTTCAAAGCGCTGTGGATACAGTGCTGCACAAACCAATGATTAATCCCTGTAGGCTTCAGCGCCCCTTGCTCCAGGCTTTCCTTTCGCTGGGCCCGTCCACTGCTTCCTGTTGGTTCCTCAGCACTATAACCCGTCGTGCTTGCTCCAGATTTACTGGTCAGGTATCCTGTAACCCAGTCACCCTGGCCTGCTCCTTCCTTCCCTGTCCTCTCATCACGACGGATTCAGCTCCGTCCCACATCTGCTCTTGATTTCCGTGCTCTGTGGCCTCCAGACCATATCCTTGAAATTGTCTGTTCGTGGGCTCTAAACTTCAGTGAAACCAGAAGAGCAGATCATTACAAAACAAGAGAAATACAATAAAAATCTACATGTGCTGCTGTAGTCTGAAGCCTAGTCTCCTCTTGTTAAAATAAACTTCATTTTAGGCCAGTTCTACATTAAAACAGGGAAACTGCAAGTTTATAGGACAGAGAGTTCCCATGCACCTCACATCCAGTTTCCACTTTGCACACATAGATTAATCAGGTGTACTAGCTGATATTGGCAGATTATTGTTAACTACCTTGCATTCTTTGTTCAGATTTCCTTAGGTTTTCTTCACTGTCCTCTTTCAGACCCGGGATCCCATTCAGGCTGCATTTTATTTAGTCTCCTCCACATTTCATTTAGTCATAATGTCTCCTCAGGCCCTTCCCAACTGTGACGCTGCTTGGATCTTATTTGACTTGAAGACCTTGATAGTATTGCTCGAGTATTCTGTGGAATGTCCCTCAGCTGGGATTCTCTGATGTTTTTCTCATGATTAAACTGAAGTTATGTGTTTGGGGGAGAAAGACCACAGAGATAAAGTGCCATTTGATTGTGTGACAGCAAAAGTACGTTCTATCAGAATGATTCACGACTGTTGATGTGGACCTTGACCATCTGGCTGAAGTAGTATTTGTCAAGAATTTACACTACAGTTATTATTTCCTTTTTCCTTTTTCCACTCCATGCTCTTTGGAATGAAGTTATGCCCCTCCTTTTTTCAAACTGGTAGATTATGCTCTATTTCCTCAAAAGTGGAGTGTGTAATCCTTTGGTCTCTGCATGGGATATTTATCTCTTCTCTCCCATTTCTTAACTTACTTGCCATTTATTTCCATCAGTCTGGACTCATGGATGCTTGTTTTATACTTTGATTTATAATCCAGTGTGACCTTATTTATTCTGTTGCTTGTAGTTTTCAGCTTAGGCTTCAGGATCTCTTTCTCTTGGCTCCTATGTCCCTTTGACATACCTCCATCAGGAGTCTTTAGATTAAATATGAATCTAAAGCATTCAGAAAATTGTCTGGCATGTGGAAAATGCTACATTAAAGTTGGTAAATGATGTTAGTGATACAGGCTAACATCTGGCCAGTCACAGAGAGTTGAATGAACTCTCTCACTCTCCTTGTTACAGTGATCCTGGACTTGCAGAATCCTGGAGATTTTTTTAGCTGGTCTTATCTTTCTAAAGCTTTTATATTTGCGGATATATTCACATGCTGTCTCTCCTTTTTTGCAAGTTAAGGCTATTTTTTCATTTATGCACTAATTTAATGCCAATAATTAATTCCTACTTGCCCATACCTGTAATTCCAGCGCTTGGAGGCTGAGGCAGAAAGACTGTAAGTTTGTGTCCTGCCTGGGCAATTTAGCAAGACTTGTCTCAAAAAAAAAAAAAAAAGTTTAGCGATATAGCTCAATGGAAAGATACAGGGCTCAATCCCTACTATCACAAAATAATTCTTGACATCTCCAAGTGCTCTACAAATGTTATTAGTAATGGAATTGTAATTATTGTGACTATTTCACATCACCACATAATTATGTCCTACACAACCAGAAAAGGACACAATAGCATGTGTCTATTATTTCCTGCTATTCTGTTTAGCTACAGCCCATTGCTTCAATTCTAGTTAAAACAGTATGGACTTTGACTCACAGACCTGGGTTCAGATTTTAGCTCTGCTGCCCCCTGGCTTGATACCTTCACTGAGGCACCTATTTTCTCTGAGCATCTATCCATAGACATATTCCCTGTGGTCATGCGAGGCGGATGATACGAACTAATATTTGGGAACTGCCCAACAAAAGCTTCGCCTATATCATATCAACAAGCTGTAGTCTTTTTTTTTTTTTTTTGCCAATAATGGGGAGTGAACCCACAGCCTTTGCATTAACTAATCCTTAGTCCTTTTCTTTATTTTTATATTTTCAATTTGGAGACACTGGGGCTCACTAAGTTACCCAGCTTGGGCTCATACTTGCCATCCTCCTGCCTCAGACTCCCAGAGTGCTGGGATTATAGGTGTCCACCACTATGCCTTATTTCATTATTACTCGTAAATTTCAGTGTCCCAGGGGAGCTTGCCCACTAATTCTACTTCTTGGCAAAGAAAATATTTCAAAATGATGGAAAATAATTACTACAGCATCATCTATAATAAAAATAATTTACATATTCAATAATAGAAAATGATAGTGAAATAAACTGTTACATACCCATATAATCAAATAATGTTTTGAACTTCAAATTTCAGCCATTAGCAGGTACTGAAATTTGAGATTACTGTATTTTTAAAAGGTAAAAGAAATAGAATGAGACTATTAGAGTGTATTAGTCACCTTTCTATTGCTGCAGTAAGATATCTGACATGTACAACTTAGAGAAGAAAAAGCTTATTTTGGCCTGTGGTTTCAGAGGTGCCAGGCTATGGTCAGCTGGCTCCAAGGCAAAAGCAGCATGGTGGAAGAATGCTGCTCACCTTGAGGCGGCAGGGAGCAGAGTGTAAATCAAAAGGCCAGGGAGAAAAGGGACTGGGGACAAGATGTATCAGCGGTGGCGAACCTATGGCATGCGTGTCACAGCAGGCACTGAGCCCTCTCTGTTGGCATACAAGCCAAGACCCCCCAGCATCACCCCAGTAGCCAGGCATCAGATAACAGTGCACACGGGGGCCATGCACATGCTCAGAAAGGAGCAGCTACACCGGGCGACATCAGGAGCAGTTTGGGCACTCAATCTCCAGAAGGTTTGCCATCACTGGAAAATACCCTTTGAAGGCACCCTCGGCGACCTAGTTCCTGTAACCAGGCCCCACCTCCACACAGCGCATTCCACTAATGAACTCATCAGTCAGTGAATCCACTGATGTGATTAGTGTCCCAATGATCAAATCGCCTCTCTAGACCCCGCCTCCCAACACTGTTGGATGAGGGATCAAGGCTTCAATATGTAAGTCTTTGGGGGACACTTCATATTTATATCGTAACTGTGCTGGATTGATTATGGTCACCTTGCGCAGGAATGCCCAGGTTAACTGAGTCAGCGTGTTTCTGGGCTACAAGACCCACCTGAGGATTGACTGCTGGCACAGCGTAAAGGAGAATGGGAGGTGGGGTTGCAGGCTGCTGATTCCAGAGAAGCTCTGTTATGGCTGTTTTTCCTGAACAGAACTCTGTTCTAGTCAGAGGAGCTCTGGTCCTCTGTCACTTGAGATGGCTGCCGTTCTCTTCGGGGGAGCTCTAGTCAGAGCCCTTGGGAGTCATATTCTGGCTCCAGTACAGATTCTTCAGCCTTTTAGTGCGGACATGGACGCACACAGGACGTTGCCGTGAGCTCTCAGCCTTTGCCTGGAGCTTTCTGGTCTCTGGCGCAGACAGATATTTTGCACACTCCTGCATTTGGCTTGTGGGTGAATGCTGTAACTTGTAAATGTTCTGTAGTAAATCTGCTCTCTTACAAACCACTGAGTCTAGAAAACACTAATACAATAACACAGAATAGTACCTTTAGCTTTTCATTTATAACTCGTGTGTGTGTGTGTGTGTGTGTGAAATGGGGTGCCATTTAAAATGTAATTTTTATGGTAGTTTTTGGTTCAAAATGCTCAAAAGCCATTTAATTACATTATTAAACTATATGAAGTTATGTATTTTGGCAAATGTGATTAAATACCATCAATTTCATATGGTTCAACAAAATAAATGGTTAAGAAATGTCATAATGTTCGGTGAGATATACTGAATAATATGTATATGTGTTCATAAATATTTACATATGTAGGCCCTTACTATAAATATATGCTCAGGTATACATGAAACAAAAATGTTTCATACAGAATAGGTGTTAGGATATGTGATCAGATTTTTTAATATATCTTTCTGTATGTTTTACAAGATCAAGTATTTTATTTATGTATATCTATGGAGAGTTTAAAAATTCATAAATTTTTAAATGACACCAGTTAAAGAACTTCCTTTTAATTTCATGTGGCTATAATCTTTCAATACACTAAATTCCCTAAATAATTTTAATTGGTATAATAAATTCTCCCTTCTGATAGCCCATAAATCTTGGTAAATACATACGTTGATATCTTTTTTTAGTTCCAAGCAAATGCAGATTTTATGTACTACCTGAATTGTATCTTTCAAGTATTTTATAGGCACTCAACCACTGTGGAGGTTGGAGCTCTTCACGGAGTCATGCTTTAAAAGTTTATGAAACTGTGCAAGGAAGCACAGAATAAGAAACACACGGAACACATGAAGTGCCTTTCTGTATTGAATTTGTCACTATCTAGTTAGTTAAACTTTTCGAACTTTGGCCAATCAAGTAACGTCTTCCCAGATGGTCTAACGGCCCCCGAATTCGCTACCCTCAACCATGGAGGTCCTGGGCAGGTGGGGAGGCAGGAGGACTGACCCTCGCAGTGCTGGAGCTCACACTGAGACTCTCAGGAAGTCTTGGCAAGCGAACAGGCCCAGATTATTATAAATGAAGCCGGGCTCTATTTCCCCTTCTTTTGCCTTGATAAGAAGAGAACAAAAATCAGAATTCACTGCAGATTCCCTTTCTCATTTTTTTGTGTATTAATGCACAGATATAACCTTGTAGGAAAAGTTATTGTGTATTCTTTGAAAACTTTTGTTCTTTTGAGCCTTACTACTTTCTGCTTAAGAGATTTCAATCCCCACCAAGAAAAGCATGGGGCAAACTTTATAAGCCACACTGAGATTCTTGTTTTCGTTCTGCACAAATAGGTCATTGCTGTCTTTTGGAATAACTTTATTGACATTATCCTGTGAGTTAGAGTTCTTTAATGTAAGTAGTTTCAGAATGCATACTATTTAAGAGAAAATTATGAATGAGGTATCATGGTGATACTTTTATTCACAAATATTAGAAAATTGTGACACTAAACAGGCAAAAACCATGTGATAACTTTGTTGCCTCCCAGGAAGGAAAAGGTGAAAGACAGGGATGTCCACATGCTGAGGGTGGCCCTGTAGGTTACAAAAAGCTACCAGCAGCCCCCGGCTCCGTGATGGACTGCTCTGTGGTGCGGGGAGTGAAGAAGGTGTGTTCAGCAGCCTGAGACCTCTAAGCGTCCCAAGAATCGCTTAGACTTGAGCTAGGTTCAGCCAGGTACCAAGCACAGATCAAATTGTCTCAGCCAAATAGATTAAATGTGCTTCCCGACTGCCCGAATCATTGTCCATCATTAGAGTCAGGGATGGAGTGAGTCTTCAAAGAGCTACGTGAAGCACCAAATGGAGGGTAAGGCCTGTCAGCGAGGCACAGAAGTCCACACCTGGGTTCAAAGGGCTTTAACTCTTTCATTGTTACTCTGGTGTATCGTGTTCGGTGAAAAGGCTGATGCCAGTGATGCATCCTGCGGGCCAACAGTGCACTGTGTCCCGTGGACCAGCAATATAGGGGTCCCCCGGCTTCATTCCAGATATTTCTTGGGGCCCACCAGAGCCTCCTGAGTTAGAAGCTAGACGTGGGTGCCCAGCCCTCTGTGTGGCAGCAGGCCCTCAGGTGATTCTGCAGCATGATAAATTCTGAGTTAAATCTCTAAGTGTGTTTTCAAAGACCGTTTTCAGCTCCCCTTTTCAACAACGCATATAACTACTACTCTGTGACTCAAAGGAATGTAAGGTTTACACTGATAACTGTCAGCATCAGCTAGAGTCTCAAAATTGTGCAGCAATCATCCTCCGATAAGGCGAACTTCTTAAACTCTGCAACAGCTATTTTGTGCCTTCTTGAAAAGCTGAAGCTTATAGCTGTATAAGTTGTGTAGTGCAAATCTCCAGGGGATGACACTGTCTCTTATTTACAGCATACCATGTATTACATTTCCAGATGAAAAGGAAATACTTTGAGGAAGGCCCGCCCACCTTACTCTAATTTGCACAGTCACCTTGTTACCCAGGTGATTTTATTTTTCTCGCTCCTCAAATCTGATTCTTACCTTTTTTCTACCACGCCCTTCATTTCCATGCAGCTGACATCACTTGAACAATCAGATGGAAATTCCATCGCCTAATACAATCACATACATTAAAAACCCAGTAGAAAAACTCATACAATAGTAAACAGGCAATAAATAACTGAGTAAAATTATCACACAGAAATCAGTGGGTTTCAGGTATGCAAATAGAAGTAATTTAGAATACATAATAGACCCCATGCACAACAGCAATTGAAAGATTAACATACGTAGAAATATATATTAACAGAAATGTGAAAGAAAAATTTGCTCACATAACTACAACACATTGATGCACAAACAAGTTAAAAAGACTAGAATTATTTTCAAAATTTATGTTCAAAAAATGTAAGTAGAGACCAGTGTATCAGGCTATCATTTGCATAAAAGGAAAGGGAACGTACATAACTGATTACATCTTGTACTGTATATTCACAAAAACTTCTTGGAAGTAAACAGAAGAAACTAAGGCCAATTGTCTACAGGAAAACAAACGGCGGCAAGATCCAGGGAGAGGAGGCTTGTTTACCAGACATCTTACACAACTGTGAACCATATGAATGTTACCCAGCCAAAACACTTTGTAAGAAATTGGAGCCTGAAAATGGGTACAAAACGATGGAATGTAGAAAAGGACAGAGTGCAAATTCACCCATCAGGCAGCTTTTGGACATCTCTTCTGCTCTTTCAATCTTAATGACAGATCGTCAGCTCTTAGTTCAGCACATTATAATGATAACCCTCCTCTACGTGATGACAAAGGTGTATGAATTGCACAGCTGGTTCTGCACTCCCATCAAAGCAGTTCAACGATGGTATGTCGAAGCCAACAGACTGACACAGCCACCGCCTTTGTAAGGACCATTAGAGGTAGCTTCACTTTTTAAGCTATCTATAATCTTTATGAGGTAGATATTATCTCCTGCCACCTGTGGACACAGCACTGTGCAGTAACACAGTTGAATCTAAGCACTCTGGCTCCCGCACTGCCCACCTGCAAATTATAACCTGACTTCTAATCAAAGGCTACAGTTGGTCTCAGCGCACAGTTCTTCTTGGTCGATCTTTTTCATGGGAAGTGTGTTTTGTGCATGCTCTTGTTTTAAAAACAGTGTTATTAGACTCTTCAGTATACTGTGTGCCTTTGTAGTGGAAAGCCCAGTACCACTAATACTGAAGCATCCTGATCTTTGGGTACCCATAATAATACAATTTCCAGCACTGCAGTCGATTTACCTCAGTGTCCAATTAGAAAATGAGACAGTTAAAGGTAAGCAAGTAGTTTATAACCACAAAGAACTCTGAGAAACAGGTGACCCCAAACACACTAGTCAAGTCACTAAACTCCAAAATCGGGAGGACTGTTACCTTTGCTTCCATCATTTTAAAAGAGAACTTTATCACAGATCTAAATTGTGTTCTTATTTCTTTATAGGATTTCATCAAGGGTCTTTCCATTTTGCTCCGGGGGACAGTACAAGAAAAACTCAACTGGGCATTTAACTTGTACGACATCAACAAAGATGGCTACATCACTAAAGAAGTAGGTCATGCCTCACTAACATAGCAGTCCTCTGAACCATTTTCATTTTTTCAAAATGTTAAACAATTCCAATCATTAATTTGAAAATCATTTTTTCAGGAGATTCAAAGTAGTTTGTGGTGGTGAGACATTCAATAAAAAAATTTTTAGAATGGACTGGAACAGTTTAGGTGACTCTCCAAAGAAAATATAAAACACATCAAGATTACATTCTTGTTTCTCACTGACACTTTAATAAATACTAGGAATGGACTAAAGACTGGTTCAAATTAGATGGAAAGAAAACGTATCCAAACCATGTTTGAATATTTGGCCTGAAAACTTTTCCCCCCATATGACATGATCCTTATGGAAACATGCAATTCTGCAATCCTATGCGTTGTGCTGCAACTTGTGTTTTGTGGGAATGACCTGATGAAATAGTGGGTTCTCCAAACACAATTCCAGGTAGGCTATCCTCACAGGCCAAATTAAGACGCTCATAGCTCACAGTTTATTTAACCAATTTAAAACACAAGAAGCAAAGGGAAAGGGATGATGTACATAAACCACACTCAGGATATGATGCAAAGAGGGCTAGAGGAGGATCCTACACAAATCCTGGGCATGCTCAATCTACATGGCCTGTCTTTCTACCTCACTAGCGTCCCCAGAGATGAGTTTTGAACAGCGAGTCCCACAGATGGAAGGTACCCAGGAGAAATACAAGAAAAAGTGTGCCTGAGAGAGTTACAGACTGACCAGCGGTAATCGGTTTGGTGTTTCCTAGGCACAGGGCACACAGGGTCATGAATTTTAAGTGTACGTGCATAGGGCACATTTTCTGAATTAGTGTTTCTTGTACATTTGGTGTAACATGACCATGTATTACTCATGTAAGACAGGAACATTCTTAGTCCTTCACGTCCTTTCTACCCGTGTTTAATGTGTCTCATGAATTCGACCTACATCTATCAAACTTCTTGCTAATTATCAATGTTCAAAACACCTTCACCTATTTTACAAATTAAAAACTATTTTATCATTTATAATAGACATGAATACTTTACTTGATATACCCAGACTTTTTATCTGAAACAACAAATCTGAATGTCTAAGAAATTAGATATTTTTACTCTCATAAGATTGAAAATGACAAGGCAAAACTAGATTTGGTTCTATTTTAAAAGTTATTAAAACGTTAAGGTGTTTCCCAGCATCAAAATGTTTTGACTAGCATTCATACATGGCTTCCTTATAATCGGAGGAAAGAAACAGTGAAAATCCTAACCAGCCTTAGTAATTATAATTAGCTGTAATTAATAGTATCAGTATTTCTAAATGCAGTGTGGTTTATTCTCACTAAATATAAATTGAAAATCAACAGATATATAATAATTCAATGAAGTCTATGCAAACCTACACAAAGCCTAAGCAAATCTAAACATTAAATCACATTTCTTTATTGACCATGACAGATATATGGGAACCAATTTCACCTTGAAACTGAAATCAGAACTGATTCTCACATTGCGATTCAACTGCTTTTAAGGAAAAAAGTTGTTGCTGCTTTTACCTTTGAAGAATCAAAAAAGTAAAAATTTTGAAACCAAGTGGGAAAATGTGTCAGGCTTCCTAGGTTGCTCTCCTGTGTGCAGACTCATGCACATGCCTTTTCCTCTTCAGGAAATGCTGGATATAATGAAAGCGATATATGACATGATGGGTAAATGCACATACCCGGTCCTCAAAGAAGATGCTCCCAGGCAACACGTCGAGACATTTTTCCAGGTAGGAGTAACAGAATTAGGGGATGGAGGAAGCGAAAGTAAGCAACTTTTCTCACATTCGCAAAGCACTGTGGTAATTCTGAAGAGTGAAACTGTATTTTACTAAAAGAGACACAACAATAGAATATTTACCATTTTACTAATTTTGTAATTTCGGTTTTGAATTTATTACATTGATGACTGTACTTACTGAACATTCACTATATCCTGAAGAGGACACTAAGCCAATTCTCGGGATTCCCAAGTTTTTGTTTCCGTTCAATTCTCACCATAACCTTCTGAGGCTAAAAATCCTGATCAGACTCAGTTTACAGGTAAGAAGACCAGGACTGTCATCTTCGAAAAGGGCACAGGCCGAAAGCATCTGGCCGTACGGCTCTCATTCCCGAGGACCCGCTGGTTCCTGCTGTGGTGCAGGCCCTCCACATTAAACAAGCAGAGGGGTTCTCTTCTCGTTGGCTTCCACCTGCTGGGGTGTAGGTGTGAGGGTATCAAACACAAAGTCTTAATAAAGTTTTCTCTTCTTTCTATACAGAAAATGGACAAAAACAAAGATGGGGTTGTTACCATAGATGAGTTCATTGAAAGCTGCCAAAAAGTACGTAACGAAAGGAAAAGAACAAACCCTTTAATTTTATAACAGCTATAGCATTGCCAGTTAGCCACCATGAACTGAGCAAAACGTAAGGATCAAATGCTTAAGCTTAGCATTTCCACAACAGGTAAGGTAGGCCGGCCACTTTGTGAATAAATGCCACCTTACACAGTTGTTCAATCAAGATAAGAGTGCCTACTATGAAGCAGGTTAGTAGAAAGCCCTGGAAATACAAAAATACCCTTTTACTATGTTTCTTCCCCAAACCCTTTAAGGAGTATTTGTTACTGACAAATTAATGGTCTTCCAACACAAAAAATAAAGAGCAGACATTTCTGGGGAGAAATCTGGGTGGTTACGTATCTTCTGGAAAATGAGTGTTAGTTTACTTACAATTATTTGACTTAATGTGTGTGTAGAAACACGATTAAAAAAAAAATCATGGTTTAGGTTTTCTCTCTATTGTTAAATTCTTGTTCTGTACCTTTTCTGACATCTGCTTATTCTTCAACTTAGCTTTTGAAGTAGTGGTCTTTCAGAAAATTAACTTGGTGACATCGACCTGCCTAATGGTGTATCATTAACTTGGTTTCAAATAGTGGAAGCCGTAACTGGTTCAGCCACCATTCCCCACAACTAAATGGCTCACAAAGCACATTTCCATACAACTGACAAGGGCCCCTATAAAATGCCCAGTCTGTCCTGGTAGCTCACATCTAAGGAAAATGCTAACCTGAACCCAGCCACTGTGCAATGGTTCCTTTACCAGCACTTTATGTTGGCACTGACAGACCATTCATCTTTAAATGCCATGTATTATTTAGCCGTAACTGGCAAACGCAGACAAATGGGTATAGTTACTGTATATATTTGCTCCCTTTAATCCACCACCACCCTGCCCCAAGAGCAAATCCTCAGAAGCTGGAAGTAAGCTCGAACACACACGGTATTTCCTTACACCTATATATTTCTCTGGGGTTTGGTGTGATCTACCTGGAATGCCAAATTTTCCTTTATTCACTTTGATTTACTTCTCTGGTTTCCATTCAGCATCATGATGTGAGAAATATCCTCTATTAACAAGTAAGAGTTACATGAAACATTTAAAGACTCAAGAAAACGTCAGATGTGCCATCCATGGTGATCTACGTAGCAAAGAGAATGGCATTTATATGTGCAGACAGTATGTGAGCACTGGCACAGGCAGTTGGTGGAGGATGCAGTACTTAAGGGCACAACATGCTATCCACTGAGGACATGCTGAGCTGACTCCCTCTGTGTTCCTCCCTTACAGGATGAAAACATAATGCGCTCCATGCAGCTCTTCGAAAACGTGATTTAATTTGTTAAATAGATCCTCAATCAACAGACAAATGTGAAGCACTCTACCACATTAAAGTTGGAGCTACCACTTTTAGCATAGATTGCTCAGCTTTATACTGAGGCATATTATGCAAACAAGCATTGTTCTAATATAAAACAATCCCCAAAAGATTTGAGTTTTTCAGTTATTATTTGCATCCTTTTCATAATGGCACTGAGCTCATGAGATGTTCTAATTCATTTCATATTCCGTGAATATTCAAAAGTAATAGAATCTGGCATACAGTTTTGATTCTTTAGTCATGGGATTATTGAGGCTTTCACATACTAGTGACTTTACAATATCTGTGTTTTTTGCTATTTGTTTATATGTATTCAGTCCTGAGATTTTAAGTCATTTTCTAAAATACTTACATTGGTACTTAATTTCCAGGATTAATTTCCTTTAATTACATTTATATAACATTAACAAAATAAGATTACTACAATTAAAAATGCAAAACACATAATTCCAGTTTCCATAGATTTCCCACTTTCTGTTAAAGACATTAATTTATCTGGCATTTTTAATAACAACAAATTAGTTTATTACCAGATGTCAGCACATGCCTAATTTATTTTAATAAGCATTTCCTAATTTTCCATATAACATTACAGCAAAGGCCTACAAAACATGTGTGATTTTGGATCTGTTTCATCTTACAGGTGGACTGTATCTAGTATGCCATTAAGTGGAAGTTCAAAGCAAGGATGTTTACAGACATACATAAAGGGTCAGGATATTTGTCCTCCCACACATAGTAATGCTTAATAAAAAGTCACCCTTAACAGCATTAAAGACCAATTCCATCTCCTTTGCCCTGACTTGCCCACAGCATGTTTATATTACAAGCCATTTGGGGTTAAAGAAATCTTGATTACCCCAAAGCCTACTAGGAACAAACAGCAAGCAGAATCCATTTTGAAAACAACAGTGATTCTAACACACTGACGACAACTACCAAGATATCACAGAAAAAGAATATAAATGCTGAACAACTCACCTGGATTGCATTATAATTTAGCTCAACATAGAACTCCAACAATTCAGATTCTTGTTAATGATCTTAAGCCAAAACTGTAAAGTTGCCACAACAGTACTATAGATACACACATCTTCCCTGTTTGGTAGAAATATCAAAGACCAAGAGGCTGCAGGAGGATGAAGTCTGCAATTGTTTTTGCAACAATAAATCAGGTATCTATTCTGGTGTAGAGATAGGATGTTGAACGCTGCCCTGCTACCACCAGTGTAGAAATTAAGAGTAGTACAATACATGTACACTGAAATCTGCCATCGCGTGTTTGTGTAAACTCAATGTGCACATTTTGTATTTCAAAAAGAAAAATAAAAGCAAAATAAAGTGTTTATAACTCTACCATGTTATGGATCTTTATTCTCACAAACTGTGTAATGTTGTAAACATTACTTTTTTCTTATGGCATTTTCTAGATTGTGGGTTGTAGCTGCTGTAGCTGGCACGAGCTGAGGCTGCAATGAGGGACTAGAGGTCTGATGAAAGGGAGTGACATACACAGGAACCGAGAAGCAAGAGCTCTGACAGAGCAAGAGCACTGCTGCATTATGGCCCCCAGAAATTAATGGTGTCCTTTCAAATTAGAACTGTGAGACTATCTGAAATGAGAACTGCAAAGAGATCAATACAGGTGTCTGGGGGCTTAGGGTTAGGGTTAGCTTCCGGGATACAAGGCTGCTTCTCCATGTTAAATGGTACTTTCTCACCTTTGTCCTTTGCAGTGCATCGCTTGGGTTTAGATTTGGTGTGGACACTCTGGTCTCTACAGCCCTCCCCTGCCAGAAAGATGGGTCTTACTGTTGTGTTCTAGTTCTCTTCCTCCATTCCTTCCTCTAACAGGCTGACCTAAGGTCCACTTCTACTACATCAGTAATTCTGAACTGCAGCTATAAATTATGTCCTGTGTTTTCTTTAAAAAGCACATCAAAACCACTGGATACATGTAAAAGTTTTAAGATTTCAATTCCTGAGTATGTACATATGATCATCAGTATTTTCAGACTAAGAAATGCAAAAACAATATTTACTTAAATATAATTAATACCTAAAATTTAGGTAGTTTTAGTAAGTTGTAATAAACAACATATGTGTCATAGAATTCACATTTTAAAAATTCTTAAAACTAGAATAATCTGGCAAGCATTATTCCAAGCACTCTACATTATTATACACATCTACAAATAATTTTAGTGAATTCACAAATGTTTTTCCACTATTTTAAACTTTCATAGCCTTGATAAATATAAAACTCAAGAAATGACTACCCTAGAAATCTACAAAAGTAAGTGCATAGCTACAAAATGATTATTAAAAAAAAATGTTACAAAACAAAAGGCACTAGAAAAAAATACAAACACATGTGATCTTGTAAAGTCAATAATGGTTCTCAACACAAATAATCATAGACCTTCTTTTAATAGCTTCTCATTATTACCCATTCCTTTTCGTTGCTGAATAACTTTTACTATAATTCAGCAGACTACATATATTCATCTTAACCTGTAAATACAGTAAGGAGTGGTGGCCGGGATTTACAAAAATAAATAAATTGAACTGAATCGAGGTTTGATGAGTACCCATGGTCTGCACCTGACACCTGTCAGCAGGAAGATGACTTTTTTTAGCTCCCTTATTCAACAGCATATAGAGCAGTATGTTGGAATTTTGGATTTGATGATTATAAGGCTCCCCTGTTGACAGAAAAAAAATTGGCACCATTAGTATCATGAAGTTACCATAACAGGTATTACATTTTTAGGAGTATGCCTAAAAAGTCTCCCAAACTCAAGACCAATAGAAAAGGAATAAGAACAAAAAGAAGTGGGCGTGGAACTTTGTTTCTGAGCTTTAAAAAAAATTTTGAAGGGTCTAGAGAAGTAGGAACCAAACCAGTATCTAAATTCAGACTCCCTCAGTGGTTTCACTGTCCAGCCCAGGCTAATTCCTTCTCTGCACTGCAGCTTTGTGATGTGTAAGCAGGGAACAATAAAGCCTACCTCTGAGGAGTGTACTGAGCAGTAAATGAGGTTAATGCCTGAGAGAACTCAGCAGGGCATGTGCCATGAAGTTTAAATTCTTACACACTCAATAAAGAAATAAAGATCAAGGTATGTGTAAGTGTACACCTTTCCCAAGACAAAAGAATATATTAGTTAGAAAGAAAATTAAGTCAGCCCAAGAAGAAACTGATTTCAATTTAAGGCAGGTAATAAAAAGATCAGTTATAAGAAAGGGACTGTCTGATTGTAACGCATGTTTTTTTATTTCCTCCTAAATTGGGACTTTACATCATTATAATATACATGTGCTGTAAGAAATGTGAAATTCCACTGGTGGGAAGAATCTTTTTTTAAAGACTTATTTCTAACATTTAAGAAAAAAATCTTACATAAGCTTTAAGTTTTTAAAAGAGAATAAAGAGCATTCACTAAGTTCATGTAGGACTGCAAAGTACCAAAAGCAAGTGCAATAATAATTGATTGACCAAGAGAAAATCTGATATGTAACTTCAATAGAAGATTTTCTATTAAAATTACAGTAATTATTTTGAAAATATTAAGTAGGACATAAGGAGGGCACTAGAAATGTGAAGAAATAAATAACACTTAAGAGCCATGACAACAACAAAATCTTTTTATTTTTTATTAATACATTCAAAGCTAATAAAACTGAGTGGCAACAAAACAAGAAACTATCTCTGGGCCCAGGAATTATCAGCTACCACCTCTGTATTCCAGGTCCAAATCTGAATGTGCTATTTCTAAAACGTACTGATAGGCTAACCATTTACACACACACACACACACACACACACACACGCACGCACGCACGCACATGAACATGCTAGCCCTCTCCCTTTATACTGTCCTGTTCCTCGCAATGTTCCACAGCATATGGACAACCATGGGGGGAGTTGAATAAAAAGCTATCACCATTACATAGCATCTGTTTACTTGCATTTCATGGGAATGGAAAGACAAATAGATCCTGCATTCAAATTTTCATAATAGAAGCACATTTGCAAGCAAGCAGTTTGCTTCTGCTGAGTGGATATTGCATTGGCTGGGGGCTGGTTCTGCACATCTCCTTAACAAAGTGTCTGAGTGCTTATCCTCTAGCACTTCAACATAACAAACAAACTCATCATCTAGTGGGACTAGAGAAGCATTCATCATGGAAAGAATGAAATCTACTTAAAGTCATTGAAATTAGTCAACTTGGATAATTCAGGTAAAATTTATGCCAAAATACCTGCAATTTAAAACTGTATACAATTTTCCAAATTTTCTTGTAATTAATTCCTTTAGAAAAAGTCTCTCAAATAAAACTAAGTTCTGCAACATTAAGATAATTACATGTACTTCTATCAGCTAATGAAGTATAGTCTCCAAAACAAGATTGATTTCTGGAAATATTTCTAAAAATAGATTCCCTGAACAGTTTTTCAAATGATGAAAATTCAACTAATGTAGTTACTTGACAATGCAGAGTAATAAAGTCCTGCATATTCTTGCTCTCTGAAAAGTTAGAGTCCATTGGGCTACAGTGTGTGTGAATCATGTGTGTGAGGAGCGTGCATGTGCTCACAGATGCAAAGTACAGTTAACTGCGAATGTCATTTCAATCTTCATGGGTAGAAACTGAAACTCTGAGACAGGGCAACTGAATGGGAAAAAGGGGGATGGGGTATAGCTTAGTAGTTGGGCCACCTGCTTAGAATATGCAAAGGCCCTGGGTTTGATCCCAGGGATCAAATAAATAAAAATAAAGGATAAAAATATCTTCGATGAGTTCTCTAAATTTTTTTCTAAACTTTTCAGTGGTCAAAACAAAAATGTCTAAAATATTTGAAAGAGAAAAACTAATGCCGTAGTATGTGGAGGGCTGAGTAGTGAGCATAATGGAGTATACAGTACCCGCATTTACTCGGCCTGGGTTTGAGCCCTGGTACTTAAAAACTGTGTGATCTTGCCAAGATCAAATCTGAGCTCTCAAGGAAATACAACACTATCACCTTCACATGATAACTTGCAGCTGAAGTAATGTATGTTAATATACTGCTGATTTTGTAGTAGGATTAAACATTTTTTTTTTAAATGCCTGAAGGAACGATGCTGTACTTACATTTCCACCATGCTGCTCCAGCTTCTGTAAGGCGCTGGTGATTGGCTCTTTGAATTTCTTGTCCATTAGTCTCTTGGAGAGCTTTTGAAGTAAAATGGGGGAGATGGCATAAAAAGATTTGAAAAAGTAACAATGTTCACAATAAGAAAAACTTTATGAACACCTCCTAATTTGAAGATTGCGAGATTTTTGTTAGGTAACATCTCATTAAAATTTACATATAGTAGACACTACTGTGTTTGTTTACCAAATTGAATTTACATTATTTGAAGTAACACTAATTCTGCAGTATCTATTATAAGTAGAGCAAATTTTTTAGGTAATAACAATTTTCATTTTGTAAAATATAAGCACATCTGGAAGACTATGACAGAAAGCTGTATCTCTAAAGAATACATTTTCCTACAATAAGTGACAAATAGAGCATTTATGTGAACCATTTAGTAATGACAGAGAAATCAGACTAGAAGCCACCAAGACCACTGTTACAATAGTCCAGAGCTAGACATCCCCCAGAGCCTCTTGCTCACTTAGGTGGGGCTTTTGGAAAATGACTGGATTATGGTGGTTGACAGCTGGCTTGCTGTTAGGAGGTGGGGTCTGGATGGAAGAGACAGGTCACTGTGGGTGTAGTCTGGAAGGGCTTATCTTCCTTCCCTCGCTCCTCCCTTTACTGTTTCCTGGCTGCCAGGCGGTAAGCAGCTACTCCTCTGCCACGCTCATGTGCCATGCCATCCTGCCTTGAAGCCAGCAGATCATGGGCTGAGATGTGAGCCAAAATAAACCTCTCCTCCTTAAGTTGTAGGTATTGAGTTTCAGCAATAAAGAAAGTGACTAACACAACCGCTTATCCCAAAGGACATCCTAGTTGCAAAGGTGGAAGTTGGTTTTAAAAAGAAAAGGGCACAAGGGGAGTGAGGGCAGAATACAGGAGCAAGTAGAGAAATAGGCAATTCAGGTAAACAAGCACAGCTTACAACAGTATTCCCACCAAATGTCTGCATCACTGCACCCAAAAACCAAAACATTTCAGCTTACAGACTTGCTCACAGGTCAACTTTCTAAAAATATAAATGAAGCCCAGGAAATAGTTAATCACTTATCAAACACTTCTAAGGCCCATGCCATATAAAGTTAGTTTCTGCTCTTTCCTCCTTGCAGGTATGAAAGTTACCCAGTAGGAGTACTCCGCACCACTGAGCATTGAGTAACAAAGCCCTTCATCCTGCAGTGGAAGATTAGGCCAGGCCAGAAGAGACTCCCAGAAAGGAAAAACAACGTGAAAAAGACAACTTGAATAGAGAGACTCACAGGGCCTATCAACACCCTGAAGACTGACAAGAAAGTCTCTCCACAGTCCTCAGGTCTAATACTTCAGACCATAGAGCAGGTCCGCCCCCATCCACCTCTCCTCTTTGGGGACAATTCTGGCTGGGACATTAGTCTTTACATCAGTGTGCACTAAAGGATTAACCTCACCCAAAGAGGATTTGGCCCTTAGCCCTGTCTTCTGGGAGGTGACCTCCAAGATCTTAGAATGCACTGCCAGGTAAGAGTAGTCTCGTTCACCCAAGGGCTTCAGGCCAGACTGGTCTATCCTACCAATGTGATTTACGGTATGGTCACTGGGTCACAGGGTACTGTGCCAGCTACACCCAGAGAAGCTAATGTTACACAGGTGGGCAGCCATGCCTGACTGACAGACCCCAAGAAAACACTGGACACCAAGACTCCGGCCACACCCTACACACTGCTGCTGGAAGAAGTAAACGCCGACTGCACAACCTTGCTGAGAAAGGCCAACCAGAATCTTAGTCCGTTCTCTCCTGAACACTGCTCTACATGCCTTTTCACTCTGTTGGCTTTAATCTGTGCCCTTATGCTGTAATAACCTGTAACCACGAATAACATCTTCTCTCAGTTTCATGAGTATAGCGAGCAAATCATTAAACCTAAGGGTGGTCTCAGCGACTTCTGAACTGCAGGGTCCCAAATGTATCATTTTAAATGTAATTTATAGACTCACAATGACAAAAGACAATGAAAAACAAAGAAAAGAAGTAGAAAAGCTTGGTTTCCATAATACATAATTACCCAAGAGGGTGTATGAGTACTGCCTATAACTCATAATCACTAATGAACACAGGTACAATGCTATTATACTGTTCACTAATGTTTTATTCCATTCAACTTTTGTTTACTTGTTATGAGCTGAAGCCTGCTCTTCTATGTAGTTTCCATTAAAAAAATTAGAGAGAAATATTCTTACTGTCCATTAGTAAAATGTTTTATGAACTACTAAATCCAATCTCTATTTTTTTGGTTAGGGTGATGAGTTTCTTTCCAAGGTTTTGAGATATTTTAAGGATTAAAGACATTAAATAATGAGGAGATATACACACACAACCACTCTCTAATGTTCCAATACTTACACTTGTAAGCAAATGTTTCAGATGATCATTTAAGGAAGGACCAACGACAACACTCAACTGTACCAAAGCACTCAATCCTCTTTCAAACACTTCATCATCTGAATGGACCTGCAGAATTGGTTCATTAGGGGTACAGTGGTGTGGGGTGGGGATAAGTTCAAGAAAAGGGCAAGCAGATTGAGAAAAAAGTAAGATTAAAGATTTAAAATTACAAGATAATCAATGACAATCAGAATTTAAAAAATAACTTTGAATGCAAAAGATCTCGAGAAAAAACACAGATTTTAATTAAAATATATATAGCTTACAGAAAAGACTAAAGTGAGGTTTGCCACTTCCTGTGGCAAAATGTCCTCAAAATGTCCCTTCTTGAGAACATCCTCTAAAGTTACCTTTAAAGACATAATCATGCAGGACTTTTGGGGTGTGAGGACTACTTTGGATATAATGGAAAGGAGGCATAAAATATTCTACCTATATCAGAACTTTCTTTTCGCTCATTGACTTGAACAAAAGTACAATGAAATAAATGACATACCAGAGCTGCCTTTAGCACAGGGATCAGTCTAGGCAACAAAGGTACAGCTTTCTCAGGAGCACCTCGAACCAAAAGCAATTCTCTAAAACCCTCTTTGGACACGAAGGTATATGGGTGCTTAGTCTCTCTCAGACCCTGATAAACACAAAAAAACAAAACAACAAAAAAAGCATGAGTCACTACCATTGTATTATGCTAACAACAGAAAACTTGATTCCTTCCCAGCCTATGGGGAAATTCTTGGTCATAACTCATCCTTTCAGCAACTGAAATGTAAATTACATTGAGAAACTATGGAACAACAGATACACATGAAGCAGGAGGACTATCTGCATGGACATGACCAAACAGAAAAGAAAGAAAAACATTAAGAAACGGAAAAGTGAAAGAAATAGGAAAAAAAAATAGGACAGCCAAGAAAAAAAGAGAAACTTTAAAACACTGGAAAAACAGGGAAGGGAAAGACAGGAAGGAAAAACAAAAAGAGAAAAAAGGAGAAGAAAAATTTATTACGGTATTACAAGTATTTTACATGTACTTCTAAACACTGAAAGCACAGCAAATTCGTCTGAAGTACAAATGCCACACTCCTGCACTTCCTACCTTTGCGGGGATTTTACAATTTATTTAATGCACTGCTAAAATATATTTCCTCATATTTAAAGATTTTACAATAAATATTTAGAAGGCAAGTCTTATACTACAATCAAAAGCATTGTTAAGATTTTGAATGTTATTTGAATGCAATATATAAGGGAAAACTTTCTCACTGAGCCATTTATCCTAAATGCATAAGAGAGGATAGCACTCTTCCATAATTTATTCAATCACTGCAACTCTAAATAAAAGGACCATCTGAATTTTTTCAGAGATAAAGCAAAACCAAACAAAATCAAAGTAATACCAAAACTCCTTCAGTTTGACTATCTATAAAGTAAATTAAGTATAACTGGCTGCAAAGCCATGCTTAGAAATACTAATTTTCAATTAATTTATCTTCTACATCTAAATACCTATTTCAAACTTTTCCTCGATGCTATCACATTTTTGAAAACTATGCTGCTCGATGTATGGGCATCATTCTGGAACACAGGTTCTACTGTCTTAAGAACACCTGCATCCTGTTCATTTTAAAAATGAATAATCTCAGGTCAAAAGCTGAGGTGCATTTCAAAAATGGTTTTTCTGTACTACTTCCCATTATTAGTTGAGTAGAAGGGAAAGGTGAAATGTTACCCAGCACAGAAATAAAAGGTCTGGTATTAGACAACAGGGCTGACATGATATGGTATCAAGTCCAAGGCCCTTTAAGCACACTCAAAATTAAAGCTCCCCATGTACTCCGGTTAGCCAGAGTAAGCAAATACATCACAGCTTTGATTAGCATAAAACAGGGATTGCTATTGTTTGTAAAAGGTTTCGAGTTTAAAAAGGAACTAAAGAAACATCAGTATTTTTTTATCTTTAGAATCAAGTTTAAAAAGCTTTAGTCAAATTTAGCCTAATTTTGAAATAAGCCAACCATAAAATTATATTGCTTATAATACCAAAATAGTTCTGTAAACTCGGTTATAAATTATGGAAAGCAAGGATTAAGACAACATAGCACCCTTTGGTTGTAACTGATAATACACGTAAGACAGTAAATGTAGTTGTAAACTTAAAGGAAGAACTAAAATTTTTGCTTTATGATGAAAAAAATTTCCAATGGCAAAGTTATCTACTTTTTTAAAACCTAGTATCAACCCTCCTCATGTTTTTACAGGAAAGGGAAGTGGTTTTTAAATTAAAAAAAGAAAAAAACCTGAGTTCTTTCACTACCAAGCTCTTATTTACATTATTACTTACTATTCTACATATTTTATGTCATTGACTATTAGACTAATATTATCAATGCTTCAAGTTAGTCATTTGTTTCCTAACAAAATGATCTTCAAATAATCAAGTAACTAAAAGTTTAAATGTAAGACAACTGGTTAATTCATTTCTCTAGCTCTGATTTTAGGAATAAAATTCACAGAAGACACTATTCACTTGAAGCTAAGATTCTGCCGGCTTTTTTCCTGACAAAAATGTTAAACCATATACAGAAACTATTAGAAGTTTTTAAATAATCCTCTGTAAACCAACAACAGAAAAAGACTATGACAAAGATAAGTCAATACATAACAGTTATAACCATCAAAGTAAATGGTCTCAACACACTAATCAAAAGAAACAGGGTGGCAGAATGGATCAAGAAACAGAATCCATCAATATGCTGCATACCAGAAACACATTTAGAACAAAAAGAAATTCATAAACTGAATATCAAAGGATAGAAAACAATACTTTATGTAATAGGAACCCAGAAAAAAGCAGGAGCAGCTATCCTAATCACAGGCAAGGTGAACTTCAAGCCAAGATTGATCAAGAGAGACACAGAATGTCACTACATACCTGTTACAGGAAAACTCCAAGAGGAAGAGATAATGATCATTAATATTTATGCACCAATACTGGTGCACCAAACTATATGAAACAAATATTAATGGATGTGAAAAATCCAATAAACGCTAACACAATTATAATGGGAGACCTCAACACCCCAAATAGACAGATCAACTAGACAAAAAAATCAACAAAGAAATATCAGAACTGAACCAACTCTGTGAACAAATGGACTTAGTAGATGCTTACAGAGTGTTATAACCCACAGCATCAGAATACACATTCTTCTCAGCTGGACATGAGATGTTCTCCAAAACAGAGCACATACTAGCTCATGAAGCATGCTCAAGTAAATGCAAAGGAACTGAAATTATCCCATACATATTATCAGATCATACTGCAACGAAATTGGAAATCAATGGCAATAGAAATCAAAAAAACTATATAAACATATGGAAATTAAATAACATCCTCCAAACAACAGCTGGGTCACAGATGAAATTAAAGAAGAAATCATGCAGTTTATACGATTAAATGATAATGCCAATACAACATACTGGAACTTAAGCAGTGCAAGGAGGGAAATTCATAGCACTGAATCAGGATAACAGGCAAACAGAGTGAGCTCAAGTAAACAACCTAATGCTGAATCTCAAACTTCTAGAAAAAGAGCAAATCAAACCCAAAGCTCATACGAGAGAAGAAATTATAAAGATAAGAGCTGAAATTAATGCAATTGAGACTAAGAAAACAATACAAAGAATCAATGAATCAAAGAGTTGGCTCTTTGAAAGATTAAATAAAATTGACAAATCCCTAGCCAATCTTATCAAAAAAAGGAAAGAAAACCCATGCAATTAAAAATGAAAAGGGTGAAGTCACATCCGACCCTGCAGACATATAAAAGATCATAAGTACCACTTCAAGAACCTGCACTCAAGCAAGACGAAAAACACTGAAGAAATGGACAGTTTCTTATGTATATGTGAATTACCAAAGCTGAATCAAGAAGAAATAAGAACACTAACAACAAAATATCAGTCATTGAAATTGAAGAGGTAATTAAAAACCTACCAACAGGGGCTGGGGATTTAGCTCTGTGATTAGAGTGCTTGGCTTGCAAGCACCAGGTCCTGAGTTAGATTCCCAGCACCAAAAAAAGAAAAAAGAACCCAAAAAACAAAAAAAACCTAGCAACAAAGAAAAGCCCAGTCCTAAGGGATTCACAGATGAATTCTACAAGAAATTTAGAGATGATCTAATACTACTACTCCTCAAATTCTTCAATGAAATTGAAAGGGAAACAGTACTCCCAAAATCTTTCCTGGAACCAAGCATCACTATGATGCTAAAACCAGAAAAGGATCCAACCAAAAAAGAGAACTACAGGTCAATTTCCTTAATGAACCTAGATGCAAAAATCATCAATCAGATACTGGCAAACAGAATGCAACAAATTATCAGCAGATTATAAACTATGACCAAGTAGGATTCATCCCAGGGATGCAGGGATGGTTCAACATATGCAAACCAATAAATGTGATACACCGTATCAACAGAGTCAAGGACAAAAATCACATGATCATCTTAATAGATGCAGAAAAAGAATCTGAGAAAATACCTATTCATCTGACAACATCTATTCATGATAAAAACCCTACAAAACTTAGGAATAGTTGGTCTATATCTCAATCTGATAAAGCCATCTATGACAACAGCCAACATCATACTAAAATGGTCAAAAACTGAAAGCTTTCACTCTAAATCTGGAACAAGACAAGGATGTCCACTATCACCACTTTTATTCAATACAGTTCTGGAACCATTAGCCAGAGAAATTAGGCAAGAGAAAGAAATAAAAGGAATAAACATAGGAAAGGAAGAAGTTAAATTATCATTATTGTGGATGACATGATACTCTATATAGAAGACTCCAAAAACTTTACCAAAAGACTTCTAGATTTAATAACTAAGTTCAGTTGCATTGCTGGATACAAAGTCAACACTCAAAAATCAACAGCATTTCTATATACAAACAATAAACTCACTGAGAGAGAAATTACGGAAGCTACATCATTCATAATAGCATTAAAAAAATGAAATATTTAGGAATCAATCTAACAAAGAATGTAAAAGATCTTTATGTTGAAAACTACAGTACTCTAAAAAAGGAAACTGAAAGGGATATCAGAAAATGTAAAGCTATCCCACGTTCTTGGGTAGGAAGAACCAACAGAGTGAAAATACCCATACTTCCTAAATTACTATACAGATTTAGTGCAATTCCAATCAAAATACTAGTAGCATACTTCAGAGAACTAGAGAAAGCAATCATAAAATTCATCTGGAACCAGAACAGACCAAGAATAGCAAAAACAATCCTGAGGAACAGAGGCAAGGCAGGGGGCATCACAACTTCTGACCTGAAATTATACTATAAAGTTATTGTGATAAAAACAGCATGGTACCAGCAAAAAGCCAGACCCAAGGATCAATGGAACAGGTCAGAAGATGCAAAAACAACTCCAAACCACTCAAATTTGCCTCATCTTCAAAAAAGGAGGCAAACACCCTCACTGGAAGAAAGACAGCCTCTTTAATAAATGATGCTGGAAAAACTGGCTTGCCACATGCCAAAATCTAAAACTAGATACATGTCTCTCACCATGTACTACACTAAAATTGAAGTGGATCAGAAATCTAAACATTAAAACAGAAACTCTAAATCTGCTGGAAGAAAGAATAGGAAGAACTCTTGAAGACAAAGGTATAGGCAAATTATGGCCTTTATGAACAAAACTCACACTCCACAGGAAATAATATGAAGAATCAGCAGTTGGGATCACATCCTATTAAAAAGCTTTTGCACAGCAAAAGAAATCAACAACAGAGTGAGGTGACAACCTACGGAGTGGAAAAAAATTTTTGCCAGCTGTTTCTCAGACATTAGGTCTAACATTTAGAATATATAAAAGAACTAGAAAAAATCAGACCCCACCCCCTGCAAAATTTAAAGACCTAATCCAAAAATGGGCATCTGAAATGAATAGACACTTCTCAGATGAAGAAGTACAAAGGGCAAATAAATATATGAAAAAGTGTTCAGCATCACTGGTCATTCGAGAGATGCAAATTAAAACAACAGTAAGATTGCATCTCACTCCAGAAAGAACAGCTATTATCAAGAAATCACCCAGTAACAAATGCTGGTGGCACTTCAAGGAAAAAGGAACCCTCCTTCATTGTTGGTGGGAGTGTAGGCTGGTCCAACCATTGTAGAAATAAGTATAGAGATTCTTCAAAAAACTATAACTACCATTAAAATAAAATTTAAAAAAGCAAAAACAAACAAAAAAGCTACAACTAGATGTTCCATTTGACCCAGCTATTCTTCTTCTCAGTATCTTCCCAGAAGAATTAAAAACATCATCCCACAGAGATATATGCACAACCATGTTCATAGCCACACAATTTGTAATAACTAAATCTTGGAAATAACCCAGATGCCCAGCAACTACTGAATGGTTAAAGAAGATACGGGTTTTTTTATACAATGGCGTACTACTCAGCCATAAAAAAAGGATAAATTTGAAACATTTATAGGTAAACGGAAACCGCAGTTTGGGAACATACTCTTAAGTGAAATAAATCAGACACAATGAGTATATATTTAATTCCTTCTCTGATATGAGAAACCATAAGTGTAAATAAGGACAAAAAGGTATAATAGATATTGTGAAAAAGAAAGATAATATTCAAATGGGAAGAGAACTAGAGAGGGAGGAGGGGGAAAGGAAGGAAGGGAAAAAGAAAGGAAAAGAAAAAGGAAAAAAATGGAAAAATGTAAATAAAGCTATTATAAATAAGCAGGGGCAGGAGGGGCAGGAAAGGGGGGGAACCAAGATACATCAGGTACATGTACAAATTAACTATGATGAACGTGATCATTATGTGTATCTACAATGTACCAATACATATTCTTGGTAAAAAATTTTAAAAAAACACCTCTGTAAAGACCACATACATGATATTCTACTAAAAACACACCCAGGTGAGTACAGAGCTGGCACTTTCTCCAAGTGGACATTCGGGAGCTGGAATCATTTCCTAAGACACAGATCATATTAACACAACTGGTTGTACAGACACAGAGGAATCTCTTATTATCTGACCTCATTCAAATTTTAATCTTGTTTTTCTGATTTAACTAGTATAAAAAACAATCTTCTTCCTTATAATTCCATATATATTTACTTTTTGAAGTAAGTATGAATATTT
The DNA here is from genome assembly GCA_004026905.1 of Hystrix cristata. NCBI lineage: Eukaryota > Metazoa > Chordata > Mammalia > Rodentia > Hystricidae > Hystrix > Hystrix cristata. Next base: position 37,210 of record PVJO010015486.1, read on the forward strand.
CATCCACTTATATACAAATTCGCACTAGACTAGTATCATGTTTGTAAAGTTGGTTAGTCCATTTCTAGTAAACATTTGACAGACATAATTACTTAAGGGGTGAAACATTTTAATGCCTATTGTTCAGTCCTTATTTCAAAATTACAGAGTGAGATTTACTGACCCTCAACAAAGCACTTAATGCAATTTTTAAAGATTTTTCCCCAAAATTAACAGTCAGGAGAGAACTATTTACCTCAGCTAAAGTAATAAGAAGAGGATCAAATGGAAGATTTTCAGGAGGACATTCCCACTGTAATCTGTGTTTTACTGAACCATGAATCAATCTAAAACACAAAAATTAGTGAATACAGGGATCTTCTAACATATATATTACTTATAGCGTATAAGTATATTAGAATTATTTTGTAACATACAGAAAGATCATGATTTTTCAAAAATTACAAAGACATTTTTCAAAATGTCTATAATCCTACAAAGCCCTACTCTTTCAGCAAAACTGGTAACCCTACATTTGTTAAACCTATAATCATGGTATTTAAGTATGTTATTATTTGTTAATCTTAATTCAAATGCTCTAATTACTAGCTCTTTGTCATAATTACAGCAAATTACATAACCTACAGAAATAAATACAAACAAAATGTAATAATTAGAAAAAGTAATGCTTTACAAAGAGCACTGTTCTTCATGTACAGATTCTTCAACCCTAACACTAATAATATGAAGGAAAATCAAATCTAATCCCAGTTTCAGAGAGAAAAACAGGTCGGAAGGTAAAATGACCTATTCAAGTAGCTCCTGAATTACAGTCTACACACTGAGACATAACTGACATGAAATATACTGCACATATTTAAAAGACGCAGTACGACAAGTTTAGATTAGGAATATACTCATGGAGCCATCACCACAGTAACAGTGAGCTCACGCATCCACCTCAGAAACTTCTTCGCCCTCTTTTGCAATGGTCTCACCTCAACTTTCTGACTCCTTTAGTGCTGTTTTCACAATAGCCAGAGGCCTCTGTTACTATTTTTACATTTTTGGCAATACTCAACTGCTGGGGCGGGGAGGGGAGAGGCACACACTCAACCTCAAAACAGGGCTTCAATTCAAAATCTAAATATGAAATAATAATAAAAAATTGTAGAACAATTTTGACCTTATTTGTCACTCAAAATGTGAAAATACTAAAAAAAAAATTTGAGAATACTATTAGTAACTACATTTACTTGAACTTTTGAACAAAAAAAAAAATTGTAATTAGCCTATGATGAAAATCAAATTTTCTATCATTTAGAACAGGCAAAAGTTAAATACATTGTGAAGAAAGGCAGAGAATCATATGCAAAAAGAAGCAAAAACAAATCTATATAATTACTAAGAAATGTAACTGCATTAAATTCTCAACTTTTACTTTAATAAGATTGGGTTTTTTTATTTGCAATTTGCCCAAGCCTATAAATACTTAAATTTATAGTTTTAAAAGTGGCTCATTCGGTTGTTAAAATCATTTCATGGTTTACCACAGAGCTCAGTTCTTGGTAATTATATTTTAGAATTAAATGGTTTTCCTCAACAGTCCCTGGAGATCTATACCAATCCAACAGCCAGGGTAATAAGTTATTGTTATTTCAACATTTCTAGCAAATAAAACTGTGACTACATTTAAACTGAATACTGTATTGATTTTACCCAATTACACTGAAGAGTATGTATTGTATTGATTTTACCTGCAAGGAATACCTCCTTTAGAATAAATAGCTGCAAATGCAGAAGGGGCTCGTGACTGTTCACCAAACTGAAATAAAAATGGAAATATTAGCATCAACTCTACTTTGTGATATCCAATCAATTTTAATCCTGCTGAGATCAGAGGTAAACAGCCACTCTGGTTTCCAAATTGCAATTCTGGCATTACATACATCATTCTTGCTCAGCTACAACTCAGAAAAACTGTCAATCCTCTTAGTACTATTAAAATCTCTCAGTGCTATTGAAACCACAACTAAGCTTTGTACATTTTTTATCAATTAACTTGTTTCAGAGGGTTTGAAGGAGGGTCCTACAGACTGATTCAAAGTGAAGGCTGAATGGAGAAGAGGTGTTAAATACACAGAGAGTGTTTTTATTTTTAGCTACCAGCAAGTCTCCTACTTGCTCCTCAGCCAAATAAAATGATGTATATGGTTGCAGAATCTGTATAATTTCTCCAAACTCCCTTTATGCTTCCATTAAAAAAAAAAAAATTAGGTCAAAGCCTGGTGTGGTGGCATACATCTATAATCCCAGCATTCTGGGGAAATAAGGCAAAAGGATCACAAGTTCAAGTCCTGCTTGGGCAAAACAGACCCTATCTCAAAATTTAAAAATTAAAAGGGCTGCAGAAAAATTAAAAGGGCTGCAGATGTAGCTCAGTGTCAAGACCCTCAGTTCTACTCCTAGCACTGCACAACAAAACCAAATAAAACAAGAACAAAAAAATAATTAGGTCCCATAGAATGAGGGAATCAATGATTGTGCAAGATTCTCCAAAGTATATATATGAACAAACGTACTTTCTTAGATGATGTAACTTCAAACCCTCCAGTTTTGCTATATTATATTCTAATGGTCTCCATCCTTTTGGCACAAGGTGGGGGTTTCATAGACGATAATTTTGAAGGGGTGGGTTGGAGGAGGTTTGGGGATGATTCAAATGAGCATGAACCTAGATCCCTGGCATATGGGATTCACAGTAAAATGTGCGCTCCTAGGTATGAGAATCTGGTGCTCACCTGAGTTGCCAGGAGATGGAGCTCAGGCAGCAAAGCCAGGGATAGGGAGAAGGTATAACTACAAATGACGATTCCGTGACTAGCCCCTGCTTACACCTGCTGTGTGGCCTGTTTCCTAACAGGTCATAGACCTGTACCCCTGTTATATCAAGAACAGATTAATTCTACCTTCTAAGATGATCAATCAACAAATCAAACCACAATAGCATAAGTAATTTCAATATAATTAATCAGAGATTTGAGAATTTAGCCACAAAGAATATTTTATCTCATGGTACTCTGAACATAATCACATGAAGCACAATTGTCTTTTGCTTTATTACAAAATACAAATTTAATAACCTATGTTAAAGATACAACTAATTCATTTTTTAAAAACCACATACAATAGCTTAAAACTAAATTCAAAGTATATGTTTTCAAGCAATTTATGTGATATGATTATCTGAAAGTAATTTTTAAAACTTGTATTGCTTTTAAAGCAGGAATTATGACCAGATGAGTAAAACATTCCTCTATTACTATAAATTCTATCCAGAACATAGAGTGAGTTTTAAAACTGAATTTTACCTTATACTTGTCCTCCGAACATATGTTTTTTTCCCAGAGGGAAAAAAGAGTTAATTGTAAATGTATGCTCTACGCCAGTGAAGGTGAACCTTTCAGAGCTTTAACGATACGAAGGGCTCACGGCAGCACGTGTGCTGTGGGTTCACCACCACCGCTCTACACTACTGAACTATTCTAATGCCATCCAGAGTTTCCTCTCTTGCTACTTTTGAACTATTAATGAAAGATGAGTACATGGTAATCACAATGAAGAACAGAAATAATGAAGTGAGGTGAGAAGATGCAGAGAATAATCGGTTTGGGTACCTTCTATACTCTAATATCAATGAACAAACATGTATTCTTTTGCCATATTCTGCCTGCCATCGAAGGCGGCCAGGAGGCTTAGCTGTTCTCACAATCCCCTTCACAGGAGGAAACCATTATTACCTCACTCTGACCCGGTGGTGACGAACCTAGAGCGTGTGGGCTGCAGCGGGCTGTTTGTATCACTGAAAGCTCTGAAAAGTTCCCACCGCTGCTCTGTAGAGAGGCTGAGGCTAGGCCAGACCACAGCTGGCAGGGCAGCACAGGTATTTTAATTCCTGGACAATTCACTGACTACACAGTTACAACTCATGTACTTTTATGTAAATAAGCATCATGTTTTGCTGGATGTGATTAAACTCCCTTTCAGCGAGGAAAAAAAGGCTGGTTAGTATTACAGTTAGGACAGCTGATGGAACTATCTTACAGAATATAGAGGAATGCAACTACAGAAGCATACACAGTATATCACCCACAGCAATTGAATAAGTTCTCTTACTGATATTAGTAAGTAAAATAACATATAAAATAAAGTTGGAATGCAGTCTAATTTATGCTCTACAAGGTTCATCAATGAATTTGATAGGGAACACCAAAATGACTAAACTAGCTCAAACCAGTGAATGGAGGAAATTCAGGCCAGCATCTGGAGTGGTGCAACCTCAAGAGGCTAAATGCATATTACCTTTTAAAACCTACTGAGTCAGGAATCTTATTTTATACTTACAGGGTTAATTGTTTTAGGGTTCAGTTTATCACTTGGTCGAGGATGAAGTTTTCTTGCAGACTCTGGAGAACTGGCTAATGATGTGGATCTGCTTCTTTGAGCTACAGTCCTCTGTTTTATTGGTGCACCTGCAGAAGTCCTTTGATCACAGTTACCTAGAAAAATAGATATCAACAAAAAACAGGCATGAGTAATACAGTGATCCTGCATCGTTTAGAATACAAAAGGTCTCATTAACAAAGCGGGCGTCTTCATTTAGAAAAATAAAGTTCTGACCTGTTACTCTCTCTCTCAGCTGTGTACCCACAGCGCACCCTGGTTTCTGCATTGCTTCCGTTTGACTCTTGAAGTTAAACGAAACTTGATTTCAACATTTGTTTATCTGTTATCAACATAAAGACCAAAACAGAATACAGTATTAAATAGAGTACACACAAAATATATAGTGTAGAGTTAAATACCTGAAAAAGACTAAAGGGAAGACTGCAACTATGGCAACTTTATTAATTGCAATACATCAAAATAAAAACCATGTGCAAGAAAACAAAACATATAAAAATAATTTTCCCGTTTACACTGTCAAAGAACAATGTAAGAAGTTCATCTGCAGTACTCTGGCCACATGAAAAACTATACACTAGATTTTTAAAAGGAGAGGTTTGTACATCCCCTACTTGTGTCAAAAAGTTGTCCTTGTAACATAATAATGCTTTATATTTTGAATGAGTTCAAAAAGTTTCTGAAATTCATCATTTGAAAAACTTCTAAACATACTAAAAAATTTAAATTTTTAAACTTCAAAGTTTTTAAATATACAGGGCAATTTTTATGTGTAACATATGTAATTTCTAGCAACAACTACACATGTGAAATGATGCAAAGATTTCTATGTATAATTTCAAAATATCCCATACAAATGAGTGTCTTTCCAATTACTTTTTCACTCGTTAAAATTACCACTATTGACAAGCTCGGACATGAGTTGTCTGCGTAAGAAAAATGATTAATTCATTTTACCCTCAACAACTCTTTCGAGTGCTTTTTCATTAAATACCATATGGAGGATGGTGATGTAGAGTAGGGACAGGCAAAGTGAAGAGATAAATATTTTGTGTTATAAATATTATAGCGGTCACCCTTCGTTTCATTCTTTTACACAATAATATAAAGATCTTAGATCCTAGAACCCATAGCTTCACCAAACGTGGAACCCTCAGCTATGCCACAATATCGGAAAGAAAACAAGGTAACCGAAGCTCCACTGTAGAGCTGTAGAACCATTTTCCCTTAGATTTCACTGGATAGTACAGGTCACCTACAAGGGACTTCGGGCACCTGTGTCAATGGTAGCAAAGCACGCTACCATTGTTTTGGACAACTCGAATATCCTATTCATCTGCTTTCTTCCCCAACAGTTCCTGAGACCACTGCACCACTCGCTAACCTCGTTGGGGAACAGTCCACCTTTTAGCATCCTCTCTAATCCGGTGACTACAAAATTTCAAAGTTTAATAGCTATTCCCAACACATACAAGGTGAGTTCCCTACAGCTCCTTCAAATTCCAAGGGTCGGAGAGGGTGCGACACCCATTTACCCGCATCGGTTCTACCGCAAAGTAATCCTGAAGCTTGCTTTCCACATTTCCAACGTCCTCACCAGTTTCAGGACCAGTGTGCTGTGGAAATTAGAAAACGAGGAAGGCATGCAGAAGACAAGAGTGAAAAGGCAGGTGCTACAAACGGGGACGGAGGGAGGTGACGGGTTCCACACAAGGCCTGCAAAGACCGCGGGCGGCCAGAGCCCGGCGGGGCGGGGAGCGCTCGGCGAGCCGCGGGACTCCGGTCCTTAGCAACCGCATCCGCGGCGCCGGCTCTCCAGCCCGCGAGGAAGCCTGCTTCGCTGAGGGCGCCGGCGGGAACCCGACGCCCGCGGGCACCGCTCAGGGTCCTCGCTCCTACCGCGCTTCCTGGCCGCCGCCCTCTTCACAGCGGCTGCCCGAAATGCGACTCCTGGCCCGCGCTTCCCAGTTCAACTGCCACAGAGGCCGCCGCCGGCCACTCTGGTTCGGGGAAACCAGGCTTCGCGCCGCTTGCGCCCCCGGCGCCGCGCTGACGTCAGACGCACGCTACGTTCTCTAAGCCAATGGCTAGCAAGCCGCAGTAGCGCGGCGCTAGGCGGTTACCATGGCAACCAAGTGGGTGGCGTTCAAAGGGCAGCGCTTGCTACGGCGGTTCTGTGTTTGCTGGCAAGAGGGCCCCTGGTAGGAAATCTTTCCAGAAGGAGAGTTTCAGGAAGCAGAGGAGATGGCTAACTGCAGTCCCCTGGGCCCCAACTTCTCAAACACAGTGTTCTCTATTCTGCCTCCGATATTCGGAGAGCTGAGGACTGTGAATTCCTGTTCCAAAGCCATCTGTCCTCATCATCTGTGGAATTTCCTTGACCCCTTGACCTTTCTAATCTATCTAGCTTTTTCATAAACCCAGCTGCGGAGATTTGCTTCCTGTCATATTTTACTAATCTATGTGCTATTAGAATACACTCCTATACAAAATACACTCTTATTCTAGTATTAAAAACATGTGCTTTTGTCCTCGGAATTAGTTTAGCTAATCTGATGTTGCAGGAAAATGTGTTTCCTTCTGCTTTTCCACCAACATCAATTGAGTTGTCTTAGGAAAGCGCCGAAACCCTTTTAGACCTGTCCACTGCAGTCCTTCCTAATCTCCAGTTACCAACCCAAAGTCTTAACTTTCTGCTCAAAAGACACTGATGCACACAACTGTGCAGTCCTTCCGTGCTCTCACAGCTTCATCCTTATTACCTCACTGTAACCCCTGAAGCATCTTTATTAGGCTGTTTCTTCAGGCTAAGGACTTTATCTTTTATTTTTTTCTCCAGCTATTTTTCTAATGGGTACTCGGGAAATGCTTTTTGAGTGAATAAAATAAATGAATTCTGTGCTTATCTAATTTCACTAATGGTCTAAAACGTTGCATAGAAATCTACCCTAATTTTAAAATTTATTATAATGTCCAAGTGTGTGTTCCTCATGAGAGTTGTTGAGGCCAAAAAAAAACCTCCCCCAACTTACCCGGCACAGGGGTGAGCGGCGCCCAAGAACGACAAGAGAGACCAGGTTCGATGCAAAAACAACAAGCTATTGTTCAAACAGAGCTCTGGGCCAATACATACCCCTCACACACGGGAGGCAGAGGTAATGGCCCCGAACTACAGGAGTGTGGGGTTTTTATGGGGTAGGGAACAGGCGCGGGAAGGGGAGGGCGCGCGCGGAAAAAGGA
>PVJO010015487.1:0-44879 GCA_004026905.1 Hystrix cristata
TTTCCTGTCACTGCTTTCTGTCCCAAAGCACCTGTTTTCATTAAAGATCCAAGACAAGCTAATTCAGACTGAAGAGTTCGTAATTCCGTGTTTTCCCCTTGCAGTGGATGGCAGCAAACCTAATTTCATTTCCACAAATATTTTTTCAGCCTCTGGGTTACTCAAGCTGGGTGCTGAACATAAGAAGACAAGAGCGCTGCCAAAGGCTCTGACACTGCTGTCCAAGAGTCTAGTCAGAGAAAATAGTCCTATGAAAATAATTAATTTTAAAACTATGTTAAAAAGTGTGTGTGTGTGCATGTGTGCGTGTGTGCGTACGTATGCTTTAAAAGAAAAAGACCTTAATTTCACCCAACAGACTTTTAGATGACCCGGAGAGAAATTGTAACACAAAACAGCTAGCACTGAATCGCTGAGGGTGGAGCCCTGAGAACCCCGAAGGCAGAGGCTGAGCAACCCTCTCGCCCTGTGGGAGCCCTGGGCACGTTGGCAAGCCCAGTATCTCTCCATTGTGAACTGAGCTCATAAAAGCCAGTGCGTGCTTGTGCCTTCCCTCACTATCCGGGTGTGGAGAGCTTCCTGAGGACACAAAGTCACCTCCACAGGCAGGCAGGGAGCCAGCTACTGCTGTAACACCCACATTCACTCCTTGGGCTCCTGCAGGGTTGTGGATTCCAGCCTGCAGGAGAACCCCAGGCCGGAAGCCAGCACAGCTGAGTCCTGGCTGGACTCTGCCTGCTTTGGAAAGACATTTAACCTTCCTGAGCCTTGGTTCCTTCTCTGGAGCTAGACAGTCCCTACCCTTTCATCTGTGCAGATAAAAATAGGATTGTAAAAGTGAAAGCAACTGGAAAAAGAACTACAATAAAGTTTTATTAATAAATAATCAAAGAGTGTATTGATTATCTGCTGCACTTCCAGAATTTGGCTAGGTGCTAACTAGGGCCCATTGCGCTTATAGCTTTTTAATAACCAACTATTTTTTCTGATCCATCCGATACCAGAATCTGTCTGGCTAGCGTAAGGCGTATGACTAGTGGAGAAGACACGGGCTTCTGTAGCTCTGCGATTGATTTGCTGTGTGCTGTTGAAAGCTATCTTGATTCTTTTGAACCTCAGTTTCCCGAACTGCAAAATAAAGTAAAACCACTGCTCCTCTCTGATCTGTTTTTCTCCTACCTTCAACTACATCTTTTCTTCTGGAATTGTGGCAGGAGTGCCAAGCGGAAAGAAAACCACCCTGACGTGGCTATGGCCTGAAATTATTGCCAATCAGATTTTTTGGCTTCTCCTAAAAGGAGACCAGTAAAAAAAGATCTCCAAGGCAGATCTAGAGAGATCTTGTATTTGTATTCACCTATAGTTTTTTAAAACCTGTTCTCATATATGCTGTCTCACAGGTCCCCATAACGAGTCTGTGAATCATTAAAGCAGTACATGCCGCTTAACACAGGAGATAAGGATGAAAGCATTTAGAAGGATCAGTGACAAACTTGACATCATGGAGTGAGACACACACAGTAGCACAGCTGGAGCTAGAAGCTAGATGATGCCACTGCTGGTCTGGAGCGCCCAGCCTGATCCCCCGGGAGAAATGAGTGTGCCCAAAGGATCCATTACATTTGTACATTGCTTAGAATAAGGATGATCACTTTAAGGAGGACAGTCATTGCCATATTGCAGGTGCTCAATCAATGAATCTGCCGTAGCTGTGGCTGAGAAAAATCTGGGGTAGATTCGACGGCTAATGTGTGTGGATGTTTCTATATTTCCTTATTGGCTTTTCTGTGTTTTTTCCACTTCTACCACTGCCTTTGCCTGCTAGTAAAGTAGAGGGGAATTTTATTACTGAGGGATCTACGTTTGTCATCTTGATTCCTAAAACTTCAGTCACATCAGTCAGATGGAGACTTGACATTCCATTTATAAAATGGAGGTCCAATCAGCCAGCAGACACATGTAGATCACAGACTACATTTTGTCACCCAATATGGTGCTGCAAGGACATGAAAGAGAGAACTTTTTCTTTTTTTGGTGCTGAGAATTGAACTCAGGGTCTTGTGCTTGCTAGGCAAGCACTCTAACCACTGGGCTAAATCTCCAGCCCTGAGATAACTTCTCTTTTTTTTCCTTTCCATATGGAATTTATAATCCCTTTGGTAGGAGAAGCTATGATCATTGTAATTTCTGTGAGTGGTGAATAAAAAGCTACGTAGCCTTAGTTACAAAATATGGAAACGAAGCTTCTCTCTAACACATATAAAGTGCAAATTATGTTTGAATGTGTATAAAGAGATACACCAAATAAACTCGTTTGTGGAATGTGATCATCATCAATATGAAGCTTATTTTCCTCTGTGATGGCTAATTTTATGTGTCAATCTGACTAGGCCATAGTACCTATATATTTGGTCATACATTATTCTAGATATTTCTTTGTAGGTCTTTTTTAGATGAGACTAACACTTGAATTTAATAGACTGAATTGAGTATAATGTGAGTGGGCTTTATACAATCAGCATTAATAGAACAGAGACTGATCTTCTGTGAGGAGGAGGGAATTCTACCAGCAGATTCTTTAAGGTTGAGATGCAAGATCAACTTTTCTCTAGGTCTCCAGCTGTTGATTTGTGCTGAAGATTTTGGACTTTCCAGCCTCAACAAGTGCACGAACTAATTCCTTAAGTCTTTCCTCTCCCTCCTCTTTCTTTCTCTCCTTCCTGCTCCTGTCTCTCTTCCTTCTTCCCTCCCTTCCTCTCCCCTCCTCTCTCTACTCTATTGGTTCTGTTTCTTTGAAGATCTCTGACTAATACATTTCCCCACTGTCCTTGCAATGCCCAGCTCTATATAGTTATCTAGAGTCCAATATGCGATAAGGATACATCTCTCTGTGTGGGGAGAAGGGCCTTTTGTGGGTTGCAGGCTTGAGTTGGGGTGAGATTTGGGAGGATTATTGGACTTGTTCTCGCTCTTCTCCATCACTTTCTCTGACCCTCTAGCTGGGCACGTGACTGACTCCTCCAGAGTTAAGTACATGGGAGGGGGGTAGAGTGTAGGCCAATGATGGTGAACCTTTTAGAGGCGAATGCCCTGCAACCCCAAACCTACCTATTTATCGCAAAGTGCCAACGCTGCAATTAAACCTAATCACTGAGGTTTTAGTTTACAAAAAAACCAATCTTTTGTTTTAAAAGAAAAACACAATAACAGAGCTTTCAATGTTACAAACAGCCTGCTGTGGCAAGTGTGCCATAGGTTTGCCACAACTGGTATAGGCCATAAAAATGTCCTGGTGGGAATTAGCTTTTTGTAAGCCTGTTTCAAATCCTTTGGTCTTGGCTGGTGTTTCAGCCAATTTTTTCCCTTGTGGGCACTTTTATGAGAACGTGGGAGGCTTTAGACCAGTGATGGTGAACCTGTTAGAGCTTTTGATGATATGAACAGACCACCATGCCCCACGTGCCCCAGGTTTGCAACCAGTGATCTAGACCCTGTGTTATGAATGGCTCTGATACAAGTGATGTCCTTCCTTTGGGTGATTGTGTCCTCCTGAGTCTCCATTCTCCTGGGATCTCTTCCACACAGGACCAAAGTTCTCTTGGGCTGGAGTTAAAATAGCTCTAGTTTGTTCTTCCTTCCCTTGGGGTCCCCATTAGATTAGTAACCTCCAGTGATACAGCACTGATCCTGTGTCAGCTATTACTATAAGCATTTTACATATAATAACTCACTTAATTCTCAGAAATTTTATGAGGCAGGTACTTTCATAATCTCTTTCTCATAGATGAGGAAACAGAGCCCAGAGAGGCTGCACAGTTTATTCCAGGTCACACCACTGCTGAGTGTGGGAACTTCAGATCTGTACATACTGGCTCTGGGGTGCATGTTTTTGAGAGAGGAGCCAGGCCCGCAGTAAGGCTCTTAGTTGTGCTCTTTGACCTGTATATAACTGTCCTCAGTGAAAGGTCCTTGCTTGGCATCCTGCTTTCTAGATTCCTTGGAGGGATGCACTCTGCTCCCCAAGTCCAGGGTACTCATTCCAACTGTCCAGGTAATCTAGCAGGAGTGTTCCCCAACCTCACCATAACAGCAGATTTGGAACTGGGGAAAGTCCCTGCTCTTTCTCTAAAGGAAATTTCCTCATGAAATCTTTTCTTTTTTTCTGGTCTTTTACATTCTCCAAAGGGGTAAAGAGCTCAAGGGTCATGAAACAGTTATAGTTTCTTTCCTTTGAAAATTCTGCATAGGTCTCTTCAGTACCTCATTTTAGATTCTTATATTTATGGTATTTGGGCGTTCTGTTAAAACTGCAAGTTTTACATCTTCTACACACATATACGTTCTATATTATCATGATTGTGATATATAGGACTAAGTGCAAACTGTGAAAAGTCATATACATACTAAGATGGGTATAAAGTAAAGCCAGTAATTTCATTTTTTCTTTTCCTACTTTGTTAGTTCTCAAATATATAGTTTTCCCCAACTCCATTATCTTTATTTTCATCCTCTTTTCCATTTCACACAAGCTTATGCATTTTAAACCCTAACATCATAAGGTAATGCCCTTTAATTTTGTCTTCTTCCAAGATGGTTCCCTCATGGCTCTTATGTTCCTGTGTGGGTGGGAGCTTGGGAGACCCTGGTCCCTGTGGAGAGGCCATGGGTGTGAAGGGGGCTCCTTCCCCTTCATTAGGCCTGCCCCACCCTGGGCAGGGACTCACGAGTGTGTGGGTGCATATCCTGGCCACAGATCTATGCCTTGCCTATGCCCCCTGCAAACATTGTTCCTTGGCCTCCCCAGGGCTGAAGGATCTGCATTTCAATGGTGTAGTCTGCCCTCAGGAGATGAAAGGTCCTGGGAATGAGCGCAGGACTTTTAGGACACAGCATTTTGGAGTCGTGGCTATTCGTGGGGATGAACAAACCAGCAGAGGGTCAGGGCTGGTTCTCCAAGCATGGGTTCTAGTGTGGCGATCTCATGTCTTGTGAGAGGGGGATGCTGATTGCTGGTGAAGCCACTTATACCTGCAGCATCCTTCCACCCTTGTGCTCTCTTAAAGGGCTCCTACAAATTCCCATGGTGATGCCACCTCTAATGATTTATTTCACTAGAGCCACCATGGGTGGAGGGAGAGGGGTGGTGGGAACCCGAACTTTGCAGATTGGGAGGACCCAGTCAACCAAATACTGTCTGCAGACCACACACAGAGCACTGATACAAACAAGAAAGGAGGCAGAAAGTCAAGGGAGGCCACAAAGATTTCCATATATTAAGGTTTCATTATTTCTTTCTTATTTTTAGATTCGTTCCACGAAATGAACTCATAGAAAATGGTGTAGCCACAGGGTAGCCTGGAAAAGACTATGGCCCTAGTGGGCATTCCACTTCTGAAAGATTTTATTCACCCATCTAGAAGGTTCACTTGTAGTTGACAGTCTTATGCCACAAGAACCAACCTCTCAATCCATTTCTTTTTGTTGTTTTTACTATCCCACATACATTCCAAGGCTTAAAAGATTCAAGCAGGGTGGTCCATATTATTTAAAAATGATCAGAGGTTTGGGAAGCATAATATCGCAAGTCAATGTCTCTGGCTGGAGAATGCCTAAATCAGGCCGAAGTTTGGCTTTTTCTGAGCTCATCTGAAATGAAATGTCCGGAAATTGATCTACAATTTCCTTGGGCACTTATTTTCTTCCTCCCTTTTGATTCCCAGTTTTTCTCTTCATCTGAGTTTCCATTGAAGCTGAAATGATTAACGAGTTTTTTTTTTAGTGAATAAACACATTTGCATTTTGGCATCAGTAGAAAGGTTAAGATTGGACAGAAGTTTCTCCTACGTGTCTCTCTTAAGTGTGAAAAAACAAGGTTTCAAGCTGCTTTTGGAAGGAAGGGAGTGAACGAGCAACACTGCGTGTTTGAGGGCGGCGCTGCTTCCCGAGGGCCAGGAAAGTGTACTCGCCCTGGATGCATCGGTGCAGGGCTGTAGTCTTAATCATATACTTAGAGAGTCAGAGAAACGTATTCATCCTAATTGCTGTGTTAATTATTACCAATGTTGAGACCAGAGCTGATAGCTTAATTTCAAAATATGCATGAACTTGTTGTTTCTTGTAGAGCTGGCAGAAGCAACAATACTGGTAAACTGGATTTAACACGTGTTTCTTAAATGGCAGACACCATATCAATTCTTCAAAGATAAAAGTAAGTGAATGTCTTAAATTCCCAGTGATCTTGCTTTTTCAAAGAGTCCTCTAAAAACTAGAACCCATTCCTTATCCAGTTTTTGAAAAATATTTTTCCTATTTTTGAAAAAGTGAGGTGTGCTTCCTGTCTGTATTCTAATTTGCCTTCACACAACTCATTATATTTTCTCTCTTCTTTCTCCATATGTGTATGTATATACATCTTGGGGTTAAAATAAAAATGTATTCAACCTGAGTTTTAACCTTGACTTGAATGTTGATTTATGAAGGCAGAAAAAAAGTTTAAGCAGTGAATCCTTTTAGTAGGTTTAAGAATTGCCATATTTTTTTAATGGGCAGATCCATGCATACCAACAAAGGACAGGTCTTTTTGGAAAGAAAGGAGAGCAGAAGTATTGGATTAAATGGTTCCTCTGTATGTTCTGTGTGCCGGGGTTAATTGTTCAACTTCTCTGAACCTTGGATTCTTCAGCTGAAAAGTAGACCGATGAGGCATTTAGTACTTCACTGAAACCACCATGCACGGTGGGCCTCTGTAAAGCAGACACTCACAAAATGAGATTGACCTGTAGGCCAGAGTTGGGGAGCTCTGGGTTTCACATCCAGGCTTGCCCTTAGATGGATGATCTGACACAGGAATGGGCAGCTTGTGTTCCACATAGCTACAAATGACCCAACATTTCTTTTCCTTTTTAAAAATGGGCAGTGTCAATCTAGAGGGGAGTCGTTATTCAAGTTGTTTAAAAGGATCCAGAAAATAAAACTAATTACAAAACTAAAAGACAATTTTAGAAATGTATTTAAAGTTTTTAGATCATTTCTGTGATTTTCACATATAAAGCAGTTGAAATAAACAAACACACACTAAGGGAATAGAAAAGTCCTGAGAGGAAAGGAAATTTCAAAAGGAGCCATGAGGACCTCAATCATTACACCATAAACACTAGTAGAAAGAACATTTTGAGATGTGTCTGTGTGTGTCTATTGGTATTGTTACCCTTCGGTTTCACAAAATGGGAAAATCTGACCACTGCATCGGGCATATGTCTCAGAGTCTAACTATAAAATCCATCTCCACAGAAAGTCTGTGGTCTCTGATCTTGTGTCCACTGTTACCACTCCGGATCTGTGCAGGGTGTCTGGTGGCTTTGAGCCTCTAGGAAAAAAGCTGGGGCGAGAACTCAACCTAGCATTCTTCTTCGTCATCCTGATCTCTCTCCCTTGTCCTGGGAACCGAAAATTGCTTATGCTAGTCAGTTTACATCTGTTGGTTTCTAAGTGGGAAGAGGCTTCCTGAGGGTCTGGCCATTGGTCACATAGAGGTTGAGAGCAAAGGGCAGAAGCTGTTATCAGACACCAGTCGCTCTACAGGGTCAGGGCTGAAGGTGGGGCATCTCCATTAGGAGTTTTCAAACTTTTGGTCTTATCAGTGGGTTGTAAAATGAATTTAATGGGTTGAACCAGTATTTAAAAATGCTTGCAAAAGATGAGAATAGAAAATATAGTGCATTACTCATGGTAAGGATAAATATTGTTTCCTGAAATTTTATTTTAGTTTTTTATATATATTTTATATACCATTATGCCTATAGCAATCATATAATGCCTTGAATTGTGATATTAAATGTTTTTCTTTTAGGATGGGACACAAAATATTTGATAGTCACTACTTTTCCTAATAAACGATTACAAAATTCCTGAATCACAGAGTGATTTTATAAAGGCAAAACACACTCACACACATGCACAGACGTGTGAGTGTGTGTAACTGCCTTCCTCTAGCGCTACTCATGAACCTGGCACCTTAAACTGCAAGTAAGAGTAAGGCCATAGAAGTGAGAATGGGACTGTGACCAGGGCTAAAGTCTGGGATGAGTACTGGGATTCGTTATTGGACACAAATTGCCATCTGAAAGGGCGGGGGCAATCTTGAGAGCCCTTCCTGATCATCCTAAAACAAGAAAAAGGCACTGGACAAAAGGGAAGGATTTTAGGGAAAAGTGAAAGTGTCAAATCCTATTGCCCTTAACACGTGAACCCTGAGCATACTGTGGAAATAGATAATGAGGGATAAAGAAGAGGTATCTCCTTGCAGTCATTGACATTGTTTCTGTGAGTTTCTAGACGAAGCATTAACACCAGGATCTGTCTCCCTAAATGTTACAGAATAGGACCTTGTGAACATGGCTGGCTGAAGCTGCTGATGCCGTAATTAATCTGACAAGGTATCTATGCTGAAAGAGGAGAGGGATGCTTAGCCCGGTCCAATGGGGTATGTCGATGAATAATGGGATGAAGCTAAAAGAAGGTAGAATTGGGCTGAATATCAAGAAAAAAAAATTACCTAATGGAAAGGTCTATTAGACAGTAGAGTGGTCTCTCCAGAGGGACAGTGGCAGGGCCAGTGTGCTGGAATCATTTACGAGTCGGCCGCCAAAAACCCCTGAGAGTATGCTGTGGGGAACAGGACTGAGATGACAAGAGAGTGGACACGATGACCCTGAAGGTCTTTTCCATCTTTAGTGTCTGTGGTTTTGTGATCGCCTGCTTTTCACTGAAGTGCTCCAGGTACAGCTACTCTCTAGGGCTTGAAACACATGAAATAATTGTTAGGAAGGTACACAGTGATGAAACATTTTTGAGGAATGATCCATTCCTCACCATCTTTTCCGTTCAAAACTGGCTGGAGAGAAATGAATAGTATAAAGAAAACAAGGAAGAAATTGGAGTTTATTGTTCTTACATCTGACATTATTCATCTGTGTTTATTCACTCAAAATATTTGATCATATACAAATCTATGTTTAAAGGTTGTATTTAAACACAAAAGCAGTTCCTTTGGGCTGATATCATACTAAATTTCTTATTTCTCAACAGGTTGCTTTACTCGCATAGAAAAGAGTCTGTTTTAGGGATTGTTTAAGAGATGAAACAAGTTCTTCGATGAGAAGCATTGTTTCATGGGCAACATGGTCAGAGCTCTTGTGCATTTGCATTTCTGTGTTTCAGAACTATTCAGGCAATAAATTACTCAGGATGTCAACCTTATGCTGAAAAAGAAATGACCTACTTTGTGAGGTTCTTGTGTATTTGAAATTTAACCTCTTCTTCAACTGGGCACTGTAGCAAGTCAGGATGGTGAAGCCCTGAACTTCAAAAGCGTGATCACAGGGAAACCAAAAGCAGCTATAATACACTGAACTCTTACTGTGTGCTAGACATTGTCCTGAAGGCTTCACATGCATTAATTCATTTAACTTCTTATAGCAACCCAGGAGAGAGGTGCTTTCACTTCGATTGAGGAAACTGAGGCACAGAGAATTAAAAAAAATCTTACCCAAAGTAACAAAGCCAGTAAAATTCAGAGTGTAAATTTGATCAGGTAGTCTGAGTCCAGCCCTTAATCTTCTAATCATTATTACTGTACTGCTTCTCAAGTGTGTTTCTTATTTCCTTCGAGAATAATGCTGCGGACAGGGATTTTGGTCCCTCTTACTCACTAATGGGGCTCCAGGGCCTTGAACAGTTCCTGGCACATAATAGCACTTAATCAGTTTTGGCTAGAGGAATGAAAGTAAGTTGGTGTTCACAATTCTGAGTTTTTCCAATGTCAAACTTACTGTAAATTTTTCGATTAAATTTTTAAAAAGGCAACTCTTCATCTTTCTTAACTTTTGATCATCACAATAATCTCTTAGCTTCCAAAGTTTTTCTTCTAGGATGCCTTCCTTGATTCTTGGAATAAAATCATTTACACATGGATACAGGATTCTTAGTGTTCCCCTGACATGGCAATTTTCACCTTATGATAATTATTTGTTTATTTTTCTGTCTTTGTGTTCTATAATGGCAGGGTCAATGTTTTCCTCACCACTCTAATTATGGGCTCAGTACTGAATTGGGCACAGAGAAGTCTGTTTGTGGATAATTGTTGAATGAATGATTGAAAGAGAATACGTTTTCCAACTTACTTTTGAATTTGGTATTTACGCAGACCTTTCAGGGTATGTATTAATTAGTTTTTGTGGCACACAAGTTACCTCAAATACTAATGACTTAAAATGATGATATATAGGTAACAGTTTTCAGGTGGTCTGGTTCAGGGTCTTCCCTGAGGTTAGAGTCAGATGTCAGCTGAGGCTGGCAGTCATCTGCAGGGCTGACTGAGGCTGGGGATCCGCTTCTAAGAGGGCTCACTCATGTGGCTGCTTCGGGGAGGCCTCAGTCCTTTTCCAGGTGGGTTTCTCCAAGGACTTCTTAGTGTCTCCCTAGTATGGCGGCTCACTCCACTCAGAGTGAGTGATGTTCCAGAGCAACGTGGCTGCTGCAATGCCGTTTATCATCATTCTTGGCAGTCACATCTACTGTGCACTATGGGTTGTACGGACGGGCCCCGATTCCATCTACCAGACTCAGAACCTTCAAGGGCTTGGAGGCCAGGAGGCAGAGGTCTTTGGAGGCCTTAATGAAGACTAGTCACAACATGTACCATTTTTATATCTCCTAAGTCTGTGTGATATTATCCTCATTTTACAGATGAAGAAATTGAGGCTGAGAGTGACTTGCCTAAGATCCGGACACATACTGAAACTCAATTTTCCCCCTCCATGTTAAGTGTTCTTTCCAATATATCACGGCCGTATGACTAACTGAATAAATTATGTGTAGCTTTGAAAAACATCCCAGATATAAAAATCTAAATGCCAAATTTGGAAGTGCTATTTGCATCACAAAAGGTTGATCACTTAAATGGCATATTTAAAATGATCAATTTATCAAAGACCAGTTTTAACGTGACTTTTGAAAACACACTTACTACCCAGTCGGAGGTGTACATTTGGAAATGTATGTGTATTAGAAATAATCCTATTAAACTGTAAGCTTCTTGAAGGCGATGGTATGGTAGACAGTTGGATCTTTGGTGCCAAACTTGTGACCCAACCTAGAGGAAAATTTCAATGAAGGTTTATTGATTAAATGAATGATTATGACAAAATATCTGCTGCCATAGTTTCTTATAAAGCTTTCCATATACAGAAAGTTGACATTTTTTTTAGAATATATTTTATTCTCATATTTTGTAACTAAGATTCTGATCCCTACTGAGTTTTACTTGCTAAAACATATTTAGATATTAGTACTGGCCCAATGTAACATAGCTTGAAATTTTTCAATCCTACTGAGTTATGAGTCTGAAAAACTGACAGATATTTAATGAAAATAAAGAAAAATGATGTTTGATAAGTGGGAAAGGAATCTAGTGATGAAGGGAGGGGGGAAGAAGGGCATGGGAAAGGGAATAAAAAGAATTAGAATGCATTATATACATGTACCTACTATCCACAATGAATGTAATCATTATGTACTACAAACATATATAGTACTAATAAAAAAGAAAACAAAGAAAAATGTAACAAGAAAAATCTTATCTAAGGAACAGATAAAAGACCTGGTTTTCAGAACATACAGGTAAATAGACTGGTGTTCATTTTTCTCAGTCAAATCAGTATTCTAAATCTGAATGAAATCTTTTCTATTGGAAAAAACCCTGAAGAATTAAAGAAATAAAAAATTCATCATATTCTAATTAGGCTGAAGACACGAGGAAGTTTGTATGAGGGATTTTTTTTTAAGCAGCGAGAAAATCCAATGTGTTCTGATTTGGACACTAGTGCTATTATAAAGATTTTCCAATGGAAGGTGACTAGACATGCTCCTTTGAAATGCTTCCTTATCAATTCTTGCGTGCAAAATTAGTGGATTATCAGACTTACGTTGACGTGATTTTTAGCATAAACTTACATCAGGGATCAACTTGTGGCAGAACATAGATACAAGATGCAAGAGTTACAGGAAGAGCTTTGCTGAACAACTGCAGCTAAATTGAGGATAGGAAGTTTGGTATTATAGTCATGATCACATTGACAAGCTGGTGCGAATCTTTTACAACTTTCAGAGTTTGCTTTTGCAATGGCACTAGTGTGAGATGAACTCTGTTTAGTTTAGCTAGTGTGAATGCATATTTGCAAGTGTCTATCTCTCAGCTAAGTTTTCTGCATGGATTTGGTGGTACTCATTTTTTTCTGTCTAAATACTTAGACTATTGAGAATCTGAAAGTAGGAGCATCTATGATAGGAATGGTGAATATATGCCATGTGAGACTCACATTCCTTCTTTACCCCTGGCAGATGTTATCATGGAGTCACAAGTTGGAATCTGCAAATGAGCAAAGGTTGGCAAAATTAGGATTGCTCAAAATTCTCACCTGTAAGAGGGACAGTACAACTCACAAAAGATAGTAATTTACCTTGATAAGTTAAATTGATAAGTCACTTATTACTGGCTAAAGATAGTAAATTAGACTCACCCCAAAAGAGTTATAAAGACAATAGCTGTTTTGGATGTGAGTTTTTGTGTCTTCTTATTTAATATTTCAAATATGCGAGGGATGTATAAGGATTAAAACATAAATTTAAAATTCTTTAAACTAAAGCATTTAACAGATTGGCTCCTATTTTTATGTAACATCTACCCATAAAAAATTAAAAATTGTAAAGACCCTTGAGATCGCTCATTCCAACTCTTTTCCCATTTTCTAGTTGTAAAAACTAAGGCTCAGCTCGATAAACTAATTCACTGAAGCCCACATATCTTGTCAAAACTAGTGAAATTGCTGAAGGCCTAGTAGATATTCACATCACTATACCTTCTGTAATCAGGCATGAAGTGAGCAGATTTCAAACTCTCTTCCTTCTACGTGAACTCACTGATGTTATACATTTCTTTATCTTCTGTCTCCACTTACAAGAATATAAACTCCATGAGGGCTTAGCCCGTATCTGTTCTGTTCTCTACTATAACCACTACTGCATTCTTCTCATTAATTGAAGACATGGTACATTTTCAAAAAAGCAGATGTTGTTGAATGAATGAACTGAAACGAGGCTCAGAACCTATGGTGATTTCGTAGCCACTACCAACAAATTGCAGCTAGCTTTCTAGTAACATATGGACAGATCCCAGGCTGCCCCCAGCCCTCACCCCTGCTGTTCACACCCTTGTACAATCCTCTCCCCTTGAGAGTGGGGATGACCTGGGACTTGCCGCCACCAGAAGAACACTAGAAAGGTGATGGAATGTGTGCGATTCTGTTACACAAGACTGTGGTATCTGTCTCTCCACATTATCTCCTGTTGCCTTTAAAGGAGCAAGCTGCCACATTGGGAGGTGCCTGTGGAAAGGGCCAGTAGGCAAGGAACTGAGAGTGGCATCCGAGAGCCAGCTGAGGCCTTTGCTCCAACGGTCCTCAGTGCAAGGAAGTGAAGGCTATAGACAACCCTGTGAGCTTGGAAGTAGATCCTCCGGCAGAGCTTCAGATGAGCCCCTATCCTGACAGTATCTTTGTGGCAGCCCAACAGAGCACACAGCTAAGCTGTGCCCGAACTCCTGAGCCACAGAAATCGTGAGATGGAAAATGTAGGTTCTTTTTTTAAATTTTTGTAATGGGGTTGTATACAGGCCCTTCCTACTGATCTCCATTTCCATCTCTTTTTTATTTTTTGTTTTGAGACAGGGTCTAAGACAATAAGTTCCTCATGCTGAGCTCAAACTTGCAATCCTCCTGCCTCAGCTTTCCAGAGTGGTAGGGTTACAGGCGTGCACAACCAACACATGTTTTAGTATACGTGCTGCTGATGTGAGCACAACCAACACAAATTGAGCTGTGGTTATTTGTTATGGAAGTGTTACTTAAATTACATTAAAATTAATCCATACACTATTCCTCACCTAGGTGTATTTCTTTCCTTTGATCATTCACAAAATAGCCTCTTAGTTGAATTTGGATTGCTCTAATTTCAGCACTTAATATGGGAGAAAATGCAGCTCTTTTGACAATGAAAAGGTTTAGTTTTGGTTCATGCTGTGATGACTGCATAGGACCAGAGTGTTCAGGTGGTTATAATCTTACGTGCTTGCTCATGGCTTATTCATGAGAGTCAGAGACCTCCTCTCCTTATTTCTGCTCTATTGGCTGCTAACATTTAGAATAATTCAGAAGAAAGGCTGGATGTGGAGTCAGAGCGGGAATGTAGAGACTCTGTCTTCCTATCCAAGAATGGTTCTCAATGTTTTGATGGGTAAGAAAGTGTATTTGACAATTCTAGCAGGAGGTAAGAAACAATGCCATTCTCTAGACAGGTCTTTTTATTTATTTAAAATGGTTTGTTTGTGCAGACTGTGTGTGTTAGTGAGGGTTGACAAAGCTTCTTAAAAACATAGAGCAGTCAACTAAATTTTTATGAGTTTAAATGATCTTACTGATTTTTTATCATTAAATTTTGTGGGCTTGACAGTTTCTTTGTGCAGTGAAATTGTGCCTTTGTATTCCAAAGCAAAACAGAAATAAAATAGATTATATGTAATTTTGTATTGTCCATGTCTTATTTTCATGAGCAATTGATGATATCAATAACTTTTACTTAACAAAATCATTGCCATTTAGTAAAATTGGCTTTAAATCAAATGTTTTTTCCAAGTGATTTTATAAGATGTTACTTGGCTATCCATAAAAAAGTCACCACATAGCGAGTTGCAAATGTTATATGAAAATGATGTTTACTTGGTGGCCAGTTCTGTGGGTTCCTTGAGATGTATTGAATATGCTTTTGCAATTATTTTTGAACTACAAGATGTTTGGCAGAACTTTCCTTTTATCACCTCCTTCATTTCTCCCTACTCTAAATGAAAGAACACATTTTACGTTGGAGAATGTACTTTTCTGTATTCAAAGCACCCAGGATTTCCCCCTTCTTAGGCCTTGGTTACTGTACACATTTCCAATGCCTAAGAGAGCTAGCCTGCAATACCAGATCCCACCATTAGGTGCTGCTCTGTAACGTATGATACGGAACGGTGATTTTCGCCCTCCCTCTACATCCCGGGACACATTCGAGGGCACACAAATAACCTATGTTTTTAAATTTCACATTAGACTTTTGATAAATTTCCATTTGAAGAAATATTTGCTCTTCTAAACAAATCAGAAGCCACAACTCTCGCCTGAAAATTTCCCAAGTTTGTTGAGTTTTTGTAAAGAAATTAGTGAACTACTTCAGTAATGTTAATAGGCTTCCTTTTTTTTCAGACTAACTTTATTTTTAAAAAAGAGAAAAAAGGTATTTCACATGATAAAATATATTAAATATATACAAGTTGAATAACTTGAGAAGTATCTTTGAACTGCATTTTTTATTGTTCAAACTTGGAGTCTCCTCTTTTTGATTAAGCGAGAAAGTACCCACATAGTTTGACTCCACTTATAACTGCATAAAACTTCCAGGCACCACTGAATTGTTTTTAAGAAGCAAAAACACTGTAATTAGTATTTTAACAAAGTAGCAGAAAGAATTCTACAAAAGAAATAACTTTTACCGAAAGAATGGCGTTTCTAATTTTTGTAGTTCTGTGTCAAACTAGGGATTAACAGTTTTGGCAGCAACAACATTTTTTTTTTCTTTTTTGGTCACATATACAATAGATCCAAGGCAATAATTCAACGCCGAAATGGTCTCATGTTCCATGAAAATTTGAAGAAGGATGTCAGAGTGGCTCAGACGCAATGTTTTCTGACAATAAGCAGCCAACAGCCCTCGGCAGAAGCTGTGGGATTTACAGGTTAGCTCTGGGTGTTCCGTGAAGGCTGCGGGTCCATCTCAATGAGTTCCTTGAAAGCTACCTGGGCAGAGGAAGATAAGAGTTAAACCCGGGGAGTGGGAGAGAGGTGTAATAAAAATAATAAAACCTCACAGTGCTCACCATATTTCAGCATAGAGATCCTTATATTCATATATAAAGTTATCTTTATAGGAGAGTTTTTTCTCTCTCCTTTTTTTTTTAATAAAAATATTTGCTGATTTCAGAAAATTGTTTCCTGTGAATGAAACTCTTCGCTTTAAGGTTGATATGTTGTGACTTAGGAAAATGTGAAATACCTGTTACGGATCAACTCTCACTTAGCAAAGGCCGGATTTGTCAGGTGCTGATTGAAGTTGTAAATCAGTATCCTTAGATCTGGAATTTCCTATAGTGAAGCAAATCGCTGAAAACATTGGCTTTAAGAATAAAATAAAATGAAACAAGCAGTAATAATAATAAAAAAAAAAACCTTGACAGGCAAATTTGGTGTTATATGTTGTGCATTTCTTTTCAGTCTCTCAAACTTTCTGAACACTATAATTTGTTTGTATTGCTGCATTACTATCATCAAAGATATAGGACTTTATTAGCTCTTCCCTCTCAGGCATGTCTGTTGTTTTCAAGAGAAAGGAATGCATTAAAGTTCAGCCACTTGAATCTGTGGAATCACTCTTTCCAGTCAAAGTCGTTTATTTCTCTAGTTTGAGGAAATAATAATAGAAAATAAGAAAGGAAGAATGTAAAGGAAGGAATGACGAAAGGGGGAAAGAAGAAGAGGAAGGCAGGAGGAAAAGAGGAGAGAGAAAGAAACTCAGGGATAGATTTGTGTTTGAAAAAGTAAAACACCAAAATGATAATATTGTGTGGTGAGGCTGAGACAGATTTCAGACCTGGCTAGCTACCTTCCCTTCCAAATTTAAGAATGCTATCAGAAACAAGCAGCTCACATCTACAGCAAAATGTTGGTAAGTGACAATTCAGTCTCTTAATTGTCTGTGGGGGAGGCCAGGCCAGGCTGTGCTGAGAGTTGGGATCACCCCGCCTCCCTGTGAAAGAAGTCACTGTACCATCAGCTGGGGGCTGCCTTGTGCCTGGAAGAGGGTCTGAAGTCAGCCTTCAGGCTTTCACTAAGGCCTAGAGACAGAAGGAGCGGCGGGCCAGTGGGAGAGACAGAGAGCTAGGCTGGAAGAAGATGATTCTGTGTTGAAGGTCTCTAAAGCACATCCATCCTGCCAGCCTCCACTGGACTATCTGTGTCTGCAGCTGGGATTCTTGTGATTGTTCTACATTCCGGATAAGACTTGTAGCCTGTGGGCAATTCATCTGAGTATAGAAACAACTCTCCTAAGCTGAGGAAAACAAAACCAAAACACGCACATCTGCTTTGCTCCTCCTAGTTACACACAAGGGGAAGCTGATGATGGAGAGGATAGAATAGAGGAGGGTGGTCATACGAACCTTCAACTGACGTTTCCGGAAGCCAGGGTAAGAAGCACAGGCCGAGTGACCAAGGCTGCGCGCTGTTGACATGTGACTTTGGGAGACACCGAACACACGAAATTGGGCACACGGGGACTATCAGTAGCTCCTCAAAAGCACTTCCTTCCTCACCAGGTCCTCCCTCAGGGAGGCCTCACGTTTTGTCTGGTCCCTGCAGCAATAGTTCTGGTTTCCTACCCTTCCTGTGGGGCAGCTGCTGGTTACTGTTCTTTGGTTTGGCTTCGTTTGGCAGTGAGAGCCATCTGGGGAAGGGACGGAGGGTGAGAATGCAGAGTCACTGTCTTTGAGTTAGACCAGGCCACAGTCTCCAGCTGATTGTAACTGGTCATTCTTGAGACGATAATCATGATTTGAATTAAGATAGCTAAATGACAATCAGGGTTACCTCCCAACCACGGAGGCATTCTGTTATTGCAGAGTAGCACTTCTTAAACTTTAGCTTGTGTCCAAGTCACCTATAGGGCTTGTTGAAACGCAGCTTCCCAGGCCCCCTCCCAGAGTCTATGATCCAGCAGGTCCGAGATGAGCTCCATCTTGTGACTTCCATGGACAGCTGTGATCCTGTTGTATGGAAATATCTGTTGCCATGTCTGCCTGCGTCTTCCACCTTTGTAGTCTTTGAGGGAATTTCTGTTTCTAGGGCAGTGCTTGGCAGGTCAAAGGTGTGCAGAAAGATTTTTTGAAGAATGACATTTGAGATGCTTTCTAACAAGCTTTGATGTGGTTAGAATCATAGAATGTTAGAACTGAGGGGAAATTTGGACATGACCTAATCTAACCAGGTTGCTCTACAAATAGGGAAACTAAAGTTCAGCAAGGCCTGGTTCCTAAGATCACACAAGATTGCCCAAGATCACACAGCTGGCAGGTCTTACGCTTTAATTATGGTGCACTAATTATCATCAATGTTTCCTGATCAATTGTTTAGTATGGGCAGAACATCAGGCTAAACACTGTATGTATCCATGTAATTATCTGCATTATTGCTCCATCTTATCTCATTTAATTCTCAGAACAAGCAGTGAAGTCAGACAAGTATTGCACTCATTTTGCAAAAACTGAGGCTCCAAAAGGAAAATACGTCAGCTCAGTCCCATAGCTAGTAAGTGAGGAGTGAGGTCATGCAGCTGGGAAATGAGCTGCTGGGTTATTCTGCCTTTTATGTAGTTGGCACTCTGTGAATGTTGAGGTTCTGACAAGCTCAATTTCCTTACCTGTGAAATGGGGAATTGCTTATTTCACAGAATTTTGAAGGCCGATATGGAAAACATGTGTTAGAGCCCTTTGAGACAGAAGCACTGTCAACTGAGGGAGCCTGTTGAGAAGATGGATTTACCTTCTCCAGAGCGTTTTCACAGGCACTGAGTTTGTGTATTTGAAGATGTTTTTCCCTCTAGCTAAAATGCCATTCCGAGTCTGTCCACATGCAGGCCTGGTCTTACTCGTCTATAAAGTCTTGTCAGCCTCCCCAGGGTGAGACTTGCCCCTCAGTACACATTTGTTCCTTTTACACACACATTTTATCTCTTCCCTTTTTATCTGCATTTCTATTTTTATTTGTTTATTTTTTTTTTTCTTGGTGCCAGGGATCAAAACCAAGGGCCTAAGTTTGCTAGGCAAGCACTCTAACTCCTGAGCTAAATCCCCAGTCCTCTCATTCATATCTTGAGTGCAGGATTAGTCGCCTTACCCTGTAACATTTTTATTTTTATAATTTTTATTATTAAATATTTGCAGTACATAATGATTACATTAATTCTGGGGGAGTTGGTACATGTAGATAACACATTTTAATTGTTCTTATTTTTCTTTCCCCTCCCCTCACTCCATCTCTAGACCTTTTTCCCATTTTCAAAAGAGCTATCTCTCTGTTTTTTATTGTTTGTCTTTTATTTGGCTCTTTAAATTATTTATACTTTGGGTTTTTAATACAAGAGAAGCCATGTGACATTGTGGTTTCATTATGGTCTCAAGGTGCATCCATTTTCCCATAAATGATTCAAATTTATCCTTCTTTATGACAATGTAGTACTCCATTATGTATAAATACCACGTTTTCTTTAGCCATTCATCTGTCAGTGGACATGTGGGCCACTTCCAAGATTTAGCTATTATGAGTTATGCTGCTATAAACATTGGTACGCACGTATCACTGTAATATGATGTCTTTAACTCTTCTGGAAAGATACCGAGAAAGGAAGTAACTGGGTGGGATGGCATTGCTAATTTTAGTTTTTTCAGGAATCTCCATACCAATCTCGATAGTGGTTATGCTAGTTTATATTGTTACGCCCACGTTGTTACTCACTCGTTTGCTCCTGCGAGGGTGGGTTGTCTGGATTGTTAGGCAGGGACCCTAGTCTACCAGTGCTGCGCTCCCAGGAACATGCTGCAGAGGCCTCTCGACACCAGCTGGATTGCACTGTTCCTGCACAGTCTCATTGGGACCAGCAAGGTAGAATACAGCTATTATTGTCCCCAAGCTGAAAGGCAGGTGGTTATGCTGCCTGTGCTGTAGAGCGGCTCAGGCCCACGGCGAATTCCTCTCGTTGCTTCGGCGAGAGCGCAGCCTTTGTGCTCCCTCCACACTGGGCCTCCCTGAGCTCCTGGCCCGTGGGATGGAGAATCAGGACTGCCTGGCTCCCTCAAGGTCCTCCTAGTCTTTGGCTGGCCAGTGGTCAGTTTTTCTTTTATGAGTAATCAGGACCTTCAGAAATGGTCAGGAGACTTCCTGGGGCCATCTGACTTCTGATCTCTTGACATTTGGGGAAATTGTGTCTGTGAGGAGGTCGAAGCCTTCCTGGAGGAAGAGAAGCATGTAACCTCTTAAAAGCACAGGTTTATTGGGTCCCTCAACCACAGCTGGGCTTTGAGTGGTGGGGGGCGGTGCCCAGACTGGAAAATCTTGCTGTTTCCTCTCTCCATATAGATGTTTATAGCAACTTTAGGGGATTGACTGCCTTTTTCTTCCTTTTTTTGCTCGTCATCGCCAGCTCTCTTTAGTTGTTCAGTGTTGCATTCTCAGCTAGGGAAAAGCATAGTCCCTCCTCGCTGGCTTGTGGGTGCTGCTCACCAGAGGCTGAGCCTCCCGACAGAGGCGTGAAGCCAGCTCTGGGTCTGCTTTGGCATTTAGCCCCTCGTGCTCTGGCAGCCTCTCTGGGGGGCTTTGTGAAGATGACTGCCCTTCTTTGCATGACAAGGGCATACTCTTGTTCACTCAGTGAATGTGGGAGCCACAGCAGAGATGATGAGTTTGTATGTGATCCAAGTGGCCACTTTGATTCTGGCTGCCCCAGAGACCCTAGTTAGATCCAAGAACAGCACCTGAGACCAGGATTTCACAGTTGAGCTGAGCCGTGCTGGGCGAGGGCTGTGGGAGAAGACATGCAGATCCCGGAGCTTGGGCCATGGGAGGGAATTTCTCTTCTGTCCTCCTACCCACTGCCCATCCATGTCCTGCTTTTTCTGCGAGCCCCAGCTCAGCTGAGAAGGCTCCTTCTGTTCAGTATGGCAGTGACGATGGTGCTGTGGCTCTAATGGGGCTCCTCTGCTGCTGTGCTAGGCATTCCCAGGGCACACCCAGATCAGCAGCACGCGGTTCACGTTAGACCCGTGTCTGCAGGCCAGGCCCAGGACCTCAAGGAAACCTTCTTCTCCGCTGTGCTGAGAAAGAGCACTTTTATTTCATGTGCCTCATCTCTCAAATGGATGCAACTGGTCTGTTTTCCCTGGCAATTAAGGAAGAAGGGGGAGCACAGGAAAAGTAATGTCTTTTTATGGCCCTTTGGAAACCACAAGAACTCCAGCTAAGGAGTTCACTCAATAATACATATGCAAAGTTCTCTGCCTTTCTGCATCCACACGCTCCAAAGCCGTTCAGTTTGTTCCCGTTCTCAAGGGTATGTCAGAATGGAAGTGACAGTGGTTTTTCTTCAAGAAAGCAATATCAAATCACTCCCCAATCATTAAAAAAACTAAACTATGTTTAAATTATAACTCATTATGAGAAACAATTAACCCTGATATATATTATGTGTTGGGACACACGGATGCATCTCAGTACCAGTTAAGCACTGGTCTGAGTCAACAATCTACGTTGGATAGATAGTCCTGTAAATTTCCCCGATTAGACCTTGAGTGTTGTCTGCCTAGCAGGATTGTAGGGTTGTGATGCATTTTAGGTCTGGGAGGAATATCTAGTTCAATCTCCTTATTTCACTGCTGCTTCATTGATGGGGAAAACGTAATTTAGAGAGGTACAGTGACTTACTGAAAGCTACACGTACTTGTAAAGGAAATAGGTTTCTCAACTCTCGGTCTAGTGTCCCTTTCCCCTTTCTGAGGCCATCTGTATCCATCATACTGTGCCATATAGCATATTCATACAAAGATCTTGGGAAGGAGATACCAAACCTTGCCTAGGCGCTATTTTCATAATAGAAGGAATGAATTATCAGTAAAGATGAAGTCTGATGTGAGATTTTTTACCATATTGTCTGATCGTTTCTTAATTTAGCTGGGATTTCCACCACTGCCTAATTTCTATATGGAAGCAATGCAAACGTCCAAAATGGGGCTTGGTAAAATAAATGATGGCACATCTCTCTATTGGCACGTCATTACACAGTTATTTAAAATATTGTAAGATAATAATTGTCAACACCAGGAAATGCAAGAGATGTCTTGTGCAAAATGACAGAATGCTTAAGTATGTAGAGTGTGATTTGAGTTGGGAAAAAATAAATTCATGCATACCCAAATATTTGAATGGTACTAAAATGTTAACAATTGCTGTCCCTGGGTGTTAGATCATGGAGTGATCTTGATTTTCTTCTTTTCTATATTTTCCAAGTTTTTTCAGTGAAGATCTATCACTTTTTTTTTTTTAATCAAGGAGAAACAAAAGATGTTAATTTTTAACAGGGAGTCTGTATTGGGAAGATTTATAACTAGTCCTCCCAAAAACCTTCTTGGGAATGCGTACTATCTTACAACATATTTTCAGATCTTCTCAGTGTGGCTCTGGGAAACTGGTATTGTGATGAAAGGATAGCAAAGTGAATTCAGAATTTGGATCCTCTTTCCTTTACTGGGCTGGGCCAGAATGTTTGATCTCTCTGATCTCAGTCTTCCCTCCTGTCATACAGGTATAATCCATCTGCCTTCCCTGGAGAGAGAGGGGGAACTGAGTTGGGGAGGAGCTATAACTCACAAGAAGTTCAGAAATGTTATCTTTTGGTCACAAAAAGCCTGGTGAGTCAGTAGTAACAGCCGCTGGGACCTGTAAAAACTCAGGTCAGGCTTCCAAAATGTAAAGAAAGCTGTGAGTGGATCCTGCTACTCAGCGTTCTCCTGCTGGGTTGGAAGCGAGGCGTGGAAATCCTCTCAGCCAGTATCTGGCAACTTTGCATGGGATAATCTTTAACTGAACAGCCTTCATTCTCCTTCAGCAAAGCGATTGGGGGACTTTGTGAGAGTTTGAGGGTTTTGCTACCACAGCCTTTCACACTGCAGCTCTATTCCAGGGGAAATACTGACTGTTGGGGCTCACCTTGGCCTTTCTCAGAGGAGAATTTAGACAGATCCCTGGCCTATGCTGCCAGATGATCCCTAGAGCCTCAGACCCCACACGGCAGGTCCATGTGTCCCAAAAACCAGTTGATGGATTCTTCTCCCTGCCTCTCAGCTCTTTCCTGAGCCACTTGAGAAATGTACGAATTGTCCTGCAACTGTCCGATTGAAGGGAGGGGAGGAGTGGTCTCCCTCTGCTAGCCACACAGTGTAAAAATACAGCCTTCCACAAGGGTGGATCCAACCTGGTCCCAGCACTGCTGTAACCTGGTCTGGGAGGGTTTGAAAGGCTAATCTCCTCATTCATATTCAGACTTAACTGAAATAGGGCTGCTGGTGGATACAGTCTATGCTTTGGAGAATAGAAACCAGATCACCGTTGGTCAAGTCAAGGGTAGAACTTCTTTTATTGCACCTTTGAACTGACCACTGGCTGGGCTGGGGAGTGGACCTTGGGGACAGACTCTGTCCTCTGGCTGTTTGGTCCCTTTCCAGCCTAGTCATTGACAGAGGTCTTGAAGCCGAAGAGGGTCAGGGGGAGGGAAGCTGGGTGGCCTGTGGCCTCCTGCTTTAATTTCTGTTGCCCTTGATCCTGCTGCCATTTCCGATTTCCAGGGAATCGGAAATGCATTTTGAAATAGAGCCAATGACACATCTTGAAAACCTCTACTCACGCCATCCTTGTGGACTTGGAAGGCTCTGCTCTGATGTCACTTTTCAGGGAAGCCCTCTCTCACCCTTCCATCACCATTCTTTCCTGTCCCTCTACATTGCCCAGGGCAAGCCTGTATCTCCCAAGGCAAGTTAGCTTTCATTCATTTCCGCTGTGTGATAGCTGATGGCCTATCTGTCTGTTCCCCCAAGCAGTAAATCCGCAGCACTTTTTACCGTGTTGTCTGGTGTAGGTGTCCAACAAATACTTGATAGTATGAAGTAACAGGCTGTAGTTTTGCCATTTGCTTTGACTCCTTCCTGGTCCCATGCTAAACTTATTATCTTCTTTCCCATTTCTAACCTGGCTATGGCAGAATGAGACCATCCAGAGGTTAAGCAATAAATGAGATGTTAGCAAGAGTAAGATGTAGTGGCCCCCCATCTTTGAGGGGCTTGCAGTGGAGCTAGAGATAAAGCATCACCCATCTGGAGCAACCTGAGAACCAATCTGGACTGTGGGAAGAGTTGTATCTTAGGTACGGAGGCTGCCATAGAGCCCTTTGTGAAAAAGGCAGGCTCTGCTTTAAAGACTTGACGTTAGAGAAGATCTGATGAACTGGTCTATCACTTTCTAAGCCTGTAGAGAAAAGTTGTGGGGTTTGTGTTAGAAGATCTGAGTTCATTTTCTAGCACTGACCTGTAATATAGCTTTGGACAAGCCACCTAATCCCTCGAGCCTCACACGAAAAACCAGAATCTTAAAAAAGGTCTGCTTGGCTTACCTTATGGAATTGCCGGTGACACACAGAATGTGAAAACTCTTTGCAAATGATAAAATGATGTGTAAGTGTTACCTATTACCATCTTCCTTGTCAGTGGTCTCTGAGGATGGAGATACGATTCTGTGGCTGGAAAGGCACTTTCTCCATTCGGTCTAGGCTGCTGGTTGTCTGATTGCCTAGAGAATTTTTGGGTATCTTTATGATTCTTTCTGTTGTTGTATGAACATTAGCTATGTATATTATGCTTTTTTTCAATGCATTCTAGTGTCTTAAACTATCTTTTAATGATAATGCACAATTACCCAATAATTCCATATTATTACACAATGCCACGCACATTTTAGCTTATAAACACACACACACATAGATGTGTTAAAAGCAAAACTTTCACAAAACTAATCATCACTGATATCTAAAATACATTGACTTTCTTTTCCCTTTCTTTTTCTTCTCTATCCAACCATTTCAGTTTAAAAAATCATCTGGTTGTAATATACAAAATTGATTTCATATCTTATTGAAAGATGAATTTAAAAACCTTGCTCTAAGGAACACACACACACACACATGCATGTGCAAACACACACACACACACACACACACACACACACACACGCACACCAGTCCCAGAAAACAAGATAGGTAGAAAAGTAAGTTAGAGAAGAAGACACCTAATGAGAGCTAAATTTAACTAAATTCAATTCAGATTCTAAAACTGGTTAAAGAAAGGAGTTACAAGGTTCAAGACAGTTTGCAGAGTTTTCCTGGAGGAGAATGCTTTTGGCTTTTAGTGCACAGTAAATGATAAATACAGTAAGATAATTAAATGGAATAGTGTTGGTAGGTTTAAGGGCAAGTAAAGGCATGCTAGGTATTATGGTTTATAGCTAGATGTCCCCTGCAAGCCTCATGCACTTTGGGGCTTTTGGGAAGCGATTGGATCATGTGGGTGCGATACTCATCAGTTGATTTGTCCTCTGACGAATTGATGGCTAAATGCGCTGTGGGAGGCAAAGCCTGGTTGGAGGAGGTGGGTCACTGGAGGAGCGGCCTGGGAGGGTGTCTCTCCTTCCTTCCTCTTTTGAGTTCTCTCTGCTTCCTGCTGTTACACCATGAACTATTTCTCTCCTGCAGTGCCCATCTGCATGCCACCCTGCCCTGGAGCCAGCTGATTATGGACCGAAACCTCTAGAAACTCTGAGCAAAATAAACCTCTCCTTTCATTGCAGATGTTGGGGGTATTGTGTCTCAGCAATGGGACAGTAACTAAGACAATAGGCTAACTGTGGTAAAAGAAATTAGTGCTTTTGTTTGTAGGTTATAGGAATTGTGCTGAACAGTTTTGGAAAATTTAGTTAGTTAGGTAGTAGGGTCAGTCTATAGAAGGCTTTGAGTGCCAGACTGATACAAGTAAAATTGATTTGGCAATTTGGGTGGATGTGGTAGGACATGGATGCCATTTGCAAACCCTAAATAGGAGGCTGACTTGTTGAAAGCAATATTTTTGGCAAGATAATCTAGTAACAGCAATTAGATCAACATTCCTTCAGATCAGAGGGATGTGTTTCTTTTTCCTTACAATGGAGGTGTCAAATATAGCAGTAGCCCCCCCCCAGCAACCCAATAAAAACACAGTAAACTAGAACAGATCAAACTTCTTTCTTTTCTTCTTTTCCTCCTTTTCTTCCTTCCTTCCTTCCTTCCTTCCTTCCTTCCTTCCTTCCTTCCTTCCTTCCTTCCTTCTTTCCTTCCTGCCTGCCTGCCTGCCTGCCTGCCTGCCTTCTTTTGTTTCTTTCATGAAAAGGCTGCTAGTGTGATTTATAAGGGAAAGTTCGATTTTTTATTTTCTTCTTTCATGTGCTGATAAAGCATCTTTTGGCACATTCTTGTCTGAGAGTATCTATATGATGCCCTTTTGGAAGTACACACCAGACCATAGTCCCCGGCCTATTAATGTCTTTCTCTGATGGAAATTCTCTGACTCTGAGCTGCCACCATTATTCACAGAAGTTCACAATGCCCGTGGTCCCTTTGAGGGTCCATGAACAAAGAAAATTACGATTATGAACACAATTGGATTTGTTTATGAATTTGGCAGAGGACAATTTCTAGGGAACAGCACCAGGTTCGTGGACTTTCTAACATGAGGTCTGGAACAACAGCTAGGTCAACAGCTAACCTGGGGCGTCTCCCTGTAAGGGGACATGTGGTCGGTACAATTCTAAGATGGCCCCGAGATTCCTCACCCTGTACACATGCCACATACAAGTCTGTCCTCTGGAGTGGGGAGCACCTGTGAATGTAAGAGGAGATGACTTTGAGATTAGGTTAAATTATGTAGCAAAAGTAAAGAAGTTTTGTCAATGTAGTTAAGGTCTCTATTCAGTGAAAGGGAGATTATTCTGGGTGGGCTTGACCTAAAAAAAGAGAACTCAGATTCTATTACTGTCCTTTAGGAAGCAATGACATGCGTTCTTTCTGGGGAAGCAACAGGGCAAGGACACGAGTGACTCCAGCAGCTTAGAATGAGCTCTGTCTAATAGCCAGTATAAAAATGTGGACTGAGGTACGTGAGTTCTCTGATAACTACTGAGTTTGTGGACCTTCAGCCTCAGATAAAATAACCACCCCACTGACAACTTGATGCTGGTCTCATGAGACCAGAGACAGTACTTGGATACATGGTACTATCCAGTATCTGGACTTCTTGTGCAGAGAAACTGAGAAATAATATACAGGTATTGTATTTTCTAGGGGTACCTGTTTATTGTAATTTGTTACACAGCATGTAAAACTAAAATAGGACGATCATACATCATTGACATTGGAAAATATCCTTGGAAATGAACAAGACAGAACTTTTAGAAAATTAGAATCCTTACCAGGGAGATTATGCGTGGGTTAGAAGAATTATAATCAAATTCTTGGGAAAGGAATGAGATCTCTAAAGATCATAGTCAATAATTCCTAGATAACATGCCATCATAAGACTTTTGTTTTTGGGTGATGTAGGCAAGTTTGGAGCCAGAGCTGAATTGCTGAAGAAGCTGGAGAGACAGGGAACTGTCCCCAGAGTCATTCTTTTTGTTTTCTTCCAATTGGTACTTGTTTTCATTCCTAAATAAAGGATGAGTTTTGTTTGTTTGTTTTTAAGGACTATGAGTTTAGAGGAGCATTGAATTCCTAGGCACTTGGGTTCATACCAAATTATTGCCCTCCAGGGTCCCCAGATATTTGATCTGACCTTGAAAGCCTCAGTGAGAACCAGTTCTTTTCTTCTTTCTCTGGAGTAGAAAGGGTCCAATATTACCACCTGGCTAAGCAGTGAATGCTTGGTGTTCCTCAGAAGGCTTCGGTTTGTGAAAAGAAGAATCAGGGCAGAGAGTTATTGGGAGCAGGTCTATGTCTTGAAGGGAGATGTCATTTAAGAAAGAGAGCAGATGAAGAGTGAAATTTGAACTCAGGCAATGGGCGTACTTACCATTGGCGTCACCACTGTAGTGATAGAGTCAACTAATTTGAAGCCTGAGCCTCCAACTTTGTAGACCTGATTTATATCTGAGATTATTCAAGTGGTGTTACTCTATAGGACTAATTATGGGAAACTAAACTCAAAGGCAGGATGGCAGTACATAAAGTCCATAGCCCAATAAATAAAGAATGAGAAAGGTCTGATATTGGCTTAGAGCTTATTTATAGATTCTCTTGGGAGGATGTGGCACAGCAAACCCAAGCATCAGAGGCTGAGAGAATGAGGGAGATGATCCAGGCGTGGGATGGTGTCCTACTCCTTGTATTCTGTGTGGTGTGTGCTACACTGACAAAGAGCGGGGTTTTCTGATTGTCTCTGCCACACTGACCTTTTGTGTGTTTACTTTTCAGTCACTTTGGGGAAGGCATGTTTGAACTCTGTGGTATGAGCAAGTTCACTCCTCTTCCACTTTCCTTTTTTCTCTTCTCTAGCCCCAAACGGTTTGCTGAGTGACAAATAAACACAAGTTGTTTTTACAGGTGTAAAACCAACAGATCAAATGCTGGCCTGTGCCTGGGCTTGTGAATGGGGACTGTGTTATGTTTGGAGAATACCACCACATCATTTACACTTGCAAACCCTTTGTAATCTTAATCTCTTTGTTGCTTTTATGTTATACTGGCCCCCCAAGGTTAAAGAAAGAGATTTAGACCTTAAACACAAATCCAGCCTTCAAGCTCTGGAATTATCTTTGCCTTTAAATGCAGCTGATCAATGCCCATTTCTTTTGAAAATAAAACCCTTTTGAACCTTGAAAGCCTTCCACTGTTGAGCTATGCCTAAGTGCCACATGGGGGAATGGGCAGAAAAGAGCCCATTTTTCCCTTAGTGCTTGCATTAGGGGTCCCAGAGTTCAGTCCAACGCAATCAATTTAATTGGCGCTAGCTCTGGTGACAAATTATGCTGGTTTACACTCCAGTGTAGCAGAGATTCCTCAAACGCAGGGGAAGAAGGGAGATACACTTCTTGGTCTCTACTTAAAGAGGGCAACAGTATTGGAAAAGGAGCACATTTAATTTATCACTGTCAGAGCAGGTGCAAAGTTTAATTCTAACTAAAAGCATTAAACAATTAACCCAGACAGTCAGGCCTTCTGAAAATGCTCAGTAGCAGGGAACACATGGACCAGATTACCAATGGAAACGTCGATGCTTCCCTTTTATTTCACTGAATATCTTCTTGCAGTTTTTTTCAAACAAAGAAAAGTCCCAGAAATACAATAACTTCTCAGGTCTTTTGGTAGAGGCCTGAATTGAAAGGGTCAAACAAGACACTGCGCTGTGCTTAAAGATCAGCAAATAACCATCCCTTGAGCACTGCTTGATTAGCTGTGAGCAGAGAAATAAGCTACTTTATTTGGAAGCTCTTAAAATCTCATTGTCCACCATTTTATGGCAAAGAACATTTTGATCCAGTATATATTCCACTAATTTCAATTGTTTTGCACTGTCCTAACCCTTGAAGATTTTCTGTTATTTGAAGGGTGGAAACCAAGGGAAAGAACTTGGAGATAAGGACTCAGCAATGGAATCTAACTAGACATAGAGAACTTGCTTCATGGATACTTAATACACTTCCTTTTTGTGGTTGTTGAGTTATCAGAGAATCATCGAATTATAGAACTGCTGGTCCTTGGCGAATGTTGAAGCTTAAGCTGAGAATTTTATTGTGAAAGTGCTCAGACCTGGAGAGGGGGCATTTCTGCTCATCGTTATGTAGTTTCCACAAAGCGCTCGTTGCAGGTGAGCTAACCTGACTTTATTTAGCTAAGGAAAAGATTATAGGTTTTCAGATCTACCTGACCTGCATTGAATGGTGGCTGTGCTTCCCACTTGACATCTTGGGGCTCTAAAACACTGAGTGATGGGACACCTTTCATGAATAACATATATGATGCACTGGTCCTCACACGTGGCACCCACAGACCTCACACATGTTGGTTTCTTGCCTCTTTTCCTCCAAGTACTCTGTTAATAAGGGGCTATAGCTAAAGCACCCAATCCAGTGCCTGGAATGCATAATTGCAATATATTTGCAACTCTTTGATAAACTAGAAAAGAATAGGTTAGCCTGCATTCCTAATGCTCTGGGAGTTTAGAAACATCTTTTTCTGGATTGATTTATCGATTTAACCCTATGTTACGCAAAGAAAAAGAATAAACTTGAGTTTTTCTTTTTTAAAACATGTGGCTGGAAGACATTTGGGATGAGAAGAATTTAGAGATCATGGTGCATTCTCCTTGCTTTACAGACAAGAAATCATAGGCCAACATTGCTTATTTTGTCGAGTATGTGGTCAACATTGCTGTCCCGTCTAGTGATTTTGGGGTCTGGGAGATGCTCAGGTTTGTGTGGGGTTCTGGATCTCTCACCCTGACCCCTAACTTTGCAGAGTTTCGTGGTTCCACTGAACACACTCAGAACCACAGAGACCTGTTAGAAATTGTTACATAAGGAATCGACTTTGTGTAAATCGCCAGATAGCTGTATAGGAGAAAATTATGGTATTGCTCTAGCATTTTATAAATTAACTGCTTTAAACATGAGATCTTTCTGCTTTGAATTTAGCATTAGAAAAAAAATTTAAGAGGAGTTAAAGAAAGAAAGAAAGAGGGAGAGAAAGGAAGAGAAAGAAGCCCTCTACGCATCGTTTCATGTCCATCCCCGGCCTTAAATATAGAGTACTAAGCTTTATTTGAAGGAGATTGCACAGTTCTGTGATAGGAAAGAATTACATATTTGGGCTTAAATTCTACAATTGGTGCCCCACTTTCTATTTTTTGGGGGAGGGAGTCTCATTATATGGCCCAGGCTGATGTGGAACTTGTGGTCCCAAGTACTGAGATTAAGGTGTGCACCACTGTGCCAGAACTTGGTTTCTATCATGTGGAAAGATTCTTTATGCCTTTTCTGAGTCTGCTTATTGCTGACTGGAGTGATGCATGAATGTTATCTCTAGATCCTAGCTTGAGATCCTCCTAGAGACAAGCCCTGTTCACCTGATGCCAGGGCAAGATGTTTGCTGAGTGCCTACTGCAAGCACAGTTCCATTTAATCCTTATAACTTCATTATATAGGTCTTATATCTCTATTTACAGAGATAGAAACTGGGGAGCATGGTCACCAAAGATGAGAGAGCTAAGATTTGAATGCAGTTCCATCCCAAGCCCATGCGCTTTGTTTTTACATGTTAGTATTCAGTAATTATAGCTTCAGTGTGGTATTTAGTAGTTGTGGTGAATTTCTATTACCAAAATGGTACACGACTGTCTTAGTTACTTTCTTGTTACTGGGCCAAAATATCTGACACCCACAAGTTAAAGGAGGAAAGGTCTATTTTAGCTCACAGTTTTTAGAGGTTTCAGTCCATATTTGGCTGGTTCCAAGGTAGGGCAGCAC
The DNA here is from genome assembly GCA_004026905.1 of Hystrix cristata. Lineage (NCBI taxonomy): Eukaryota > Metazoa > Chordata > Mammalia > Rodentia > Hystricidae > Hystrix > Hystrix cristata. Next base: position 31,347 of record PVJO010015487.1, read on the forward strand.
GGCAGAGGGACATGCCAGAGAAGAAACAGTCCATGGCAGGCAGGCAGGAAGCAGTGAGCCTACCTTCTTTCTTTCCCTTTGTATTCCAACCAGGCAACAAGCCTATTGTTTGATGCCTCCCACACCCAGGGGGGCCTTTCCATTACCCACACCCAGAACTATGCTAAAGCAATTGGTGGACTAATCAATTTATTATACACCTTTAATTTGGTATCGCACATCCATGACCCAGCCACCTCTCAAAAGCCCCACCTATAAGTACGTGAGGCTTTGGAGGGGCATCTAGATATAATAACAGTGACTTAAATCTCAGTAGTCCCAAACACAAAAACTACCTACGTAAGATGTGGGGCCCTAAGGTGCTGATATTTTCTTTTTGGAGTCTATAGTCAGTAAGATATTTTTCTTTCTAAACTGCTTTTTTGTCGTGATCTAACACATTTTTGTCAACCAGGAAATGTTCAAGAGAGATCAGTATGAGGTGTTTGCATGGTGTTTCCCTGGAAGGAACATCCAGGTGGGACCCACCCTCTTCTAGGCTTTCGCTTTTTCAATTTTTAGAAGCCCACTATCCACGTCTTCATGATATTCAGTATCGTGAGGTTAGGAGGGATAGAGGCTAATAGAAAACTTTTAGAAAACATAACCTGCTCGGCTGACAGAGCTGTCAAAACAGAGAAGGGTAAAATGATGATGTGAGTGCTCACTCACTCCCCTTTCCCATCAAGGAGAAGACAAGGTGAGGCCTTGACAATAGTTCAGCTGCGGTCTGGGGCAGGCATGCCTTCTAGCAGTGGCCAAGAAGTGTGTAATTCAAATTATTAGTCCAACTCCCAAAGCTCTCGTTGATTATATCTAATTGCAAAATAAGGGATCTTACATGCATATGTCTCATCCCCTATTTCTCCATTATTTGCTTTACTCATTCATCTATACTTAATTGCCATTTCACAGCAGTCTCCATGAAATCTGGTTAGATTGCCTATTGCCTCTATAATTTCGGGAGGTTTATATAACTTAATGGTATTAACAAGAGCTGTCCTTCTCTTGAGATCTTTTCGTTTTGCTCCTCACTGGACCTCTTTGTCCTCATCCAACCTGTTCCAGGACAGCCTACCCGACCTGAGAGACACATGCAAGGAGCCCTCTTTCAGCAGGGTGTGGGTGAATGTCCCTGAGCCTCTACAATCATCCTGGGAGACGGTGTGGGGGCAGAAACAGTCAGTCCTCCAGATTTGTGGGTTCCACATACACAACCAACTAATGTGTATCAAAACTATTCCCCTGCACCCAAATTTTCATCTGTACCGAACATGTAGAGATCTTTTCTTGTCACTATTCCCTAAAATATAGTACAACAGCTACTCACATAGTATTTACATTGTATTTAGTATTATAAGTTTGAGATTCTCTAAAGTATATGGCAGCATGTAAATAGGTTATATGCAAATACTGCATTATTTCATATGAGACTTGAGCATCTGTAGATTTTGGTATTCTCTGGGGGTCATGGAACCAATCCCCCTTAGATACTTAGGTACAACTGCTTAGAAAAAATGATGAAGTTGTTATATATCTTAATTTGTATTTTGATATTGCTGGATTTGCAATATTTAAATCTTGATGGAAAAGAAGAAAATAAAAGTTTGGAAGATAAAAAGTTGTAGAATAAATTTCCCCCTAATTCAGAATGTGTATATGGAGTAGTAAGGGTATATTTAAGTGTCCTTTTTATTGCCCTTATATTTTAAAGTAAGGCGGGAAAAAAATCCCCACAAAAACCTGAAAATACAAATAACAAAATGCATTTCCTTATGGTAGGATAAACATTCAGCTGTGTCATCTGCAAGATCTCAATAACATAAACAAAAATAAACCAAGCAATTTTCATAGTGAGTTTTTGTGTTTAGTATGTGAAGTATTTCTGGATTGTCATCAAGCCAGCATTTATGACCACTTTAGAGAAATAAAAATTTTAGTAACAGAAAATTATAACATCGTCCAGCTCTTGATGGAGGACAAGGGAAGAGAGGAGACTACAAATGATCTTAAAAAATAGAGATACATTTTCCGAGGCATGTGGGGACAGAGAGAGGAGAGGCTTCCCGGGAGAGGTCTGAACCCGTCACCAGTGTAGAATTCCACAGTGTCCAGTCCAGCTTTGGAAAAGGTTGGCCTCCTAGGCTAATTCGGTAGCCATCAAATCTTGTCTTAGGGCCTACTTTGCCTATCTGAAGAGTGGGAATTCTTTTCGTGCTCATGTCTTCAAGCTTAAAGACTAAATCAAATCAGCTCAAGTTTTTGTATCTTAGAAATCAAGCCCCAACGTTGACCACATGTCTGTTTTAGCATGTAATTGCAAAGTTTCCTTACCGTTAAAAAATAATAAAGAATAAAACTTTAAAACCTGTCAAACACTCAGGAAACATTAAGGCAGAATGCTACACTTTTTTTCTGATTCACACAGGAGGGCAGTTCCTTCTGTGCTCAGCGTTGGGCTTCCTCTACCCACTTGCCTTCTGTGCACATTTCATTTCTTCTCAAGGCTCTGACTTGTGTCAGAAACTGCCCTAGCAGGGAGCAGGGATCTGTGTCCTTTCCTTCGTGCCTTCCTGTGTCCTTTCCTCCGTGACCTCTCTCAGGAGCACACACAGGGCGTAATCACCTCTCACTCCTTTGGCCACTCGACAGTCTCCAGGTATTCTCTTTAGTAGGAGACACTCATCTCTGAGTCCCTTTGGGATATTCTAACTCGTCATTCCCTCCTTTCTAGGTGGCGGTTTTCAAAACATGATCTGAGAGTTGTTTTTTTCTGGCATTCATGTTTCTAACAGGCTAAGGTCTGTAATTTTGATTCTAGCAGGAATTAATAATCTCCTTGTTATATTCCTAATTAGTTTTTCATCAAAATCATTGTGAGGGTCTATTCATTCCTCTATTCTGCTGAGGCCTTCCTCCCCCTCAGGTGACAAGCCAGAGTTGGTGGTAGAGGTATTCCAAGGAGGTTTTAGTGCTCTTAAAGGCTCCATGGACATATCATTTCCTCCATTCAATTAAGAATTTCCCCTTAAACTATCCCAGTAGGAGCTAGGTGCTCTGACAGAGCTCCCTAAATAGTTCCCCTTTTCAAGGAAGACCACTATAATGTCCTTATTTGGGTTTGCTTCCTGCGTTCTAGGCTTTGCAAAACATTTAGTTTCTCACGGAGATAGATTACAAAAGTGTCTTATGAAGCTCCCCTATCTACTTATCCAAGTAGTAATTCCTTCGTAACATTGAAATGATTAAACAGTGATAGAAAAAGCGTATTTTGGCTTCACACAAGAGAATTTTGGTTTAAGACTTGCTGGTGTTTCATTTCTGGTTAGGCATTAAAATTTGATGCATTTGGTACAGTCAAATTTGTAGTGGCACATCCTGGTTGAAATGGAGTAGACCCAACTTATTTCTGGTCTTGCCAGCTCTGATTCTTTTCTAAGGACCATTCCTTCTCTCCAACTTCTCAGATTTCATTTATTTTTGCATAGCTCAAGAGGGACCTGGAAAGGAATCCAAGGAAGGGCGTCAGTGGGATGGAGAAACTTAGTTCTGTGGTCTTGAATTGGGTTTCCTCCACTTCTGTGTAAGGGACCCATACGGCATTGTATGATTGTTTCTGAGTTCAGGGTCTTACTTGAGCTGGTCAGACCTAGTAGGAGTAAGAATCTGAAAGATTGACACGTTTCTGATGTTTGTATTCAGAGTTTTGAAAGTTCTGATTGTCTGTGGTAAGTGGGGCCCTCTTTTTCTGATAATTACGGGAGGAGCAATTCTTTGGGCGGAGGGACCTTCATTAATGCTAACCTACCTTTTTTCCTATCTCCCAGAAGATTGAACCCTTTTTGTGAATAAGCTTGATGCAAAGGTTTAGGGCAAGTAGCTACATGAGGCTCAAAGATCTTAGCTCCACTGCATCCCCAAGCTTAGTTTAAAATGTAGCACATCTACTCCCAGCCCCGCAGGGAGCTGGCTCTGGAGTGCTGCCTCTTCCCTCTGTGGGTGAGGGATCGCCTGATTCCAGGGGCAGGAGTGCTCAGAGACGCTCAGGGGAGGGGCTTGTGGGGAGGAGATGGTGTCTCTCATCAAGCCCCAGTCTGCACCAGGTGGTGTAGTTCCCTCTGGACTCTAGCTGCAGGAGGTCAGGGTGCCAAAATTCAGCAGTGCTAACTCTGGCCTGGGGCTATAGGGGGCACCATTTTCTTTTCTTTTTTCTCACTTTTATATTTTATTTTAAAATACGCCTTATTTTGAAATCATTTCAAACTTAGGGGAAAGTTGCAAGAATAATGCAGATAACATTTATACACCTTTTATCCAGATTCACCAGCGTTTAACATTTTGGCACATTCGTTTTGTATTTCTCTGCCTGTCTATTGTACTGTTTTTGGACTCACTTGAGAGAAGGTGTCGTATTCTTTATGCCTTGATTCTGCAGTGTGTGTTTTCTAAGAACAAGGGTGTTCTCCTAGGTCACCAGGATCTGAGGTGTGATCAACAAATATGGTGAATTTTAAATTTAAAAAAATTATTGCAGTAAAGACATGTTGACATTAGTACCCATCAGAATACACCCCTTCATTTTGAACGCACTTACCCCATTTTTCTTGACACTTTCTGAAACAGTTTGGAAGTCTTCTTTCCTGAGTGTCTTTAGTTGCTTTGTGACAGCTGCCTTGATACCCTGAATGGATTAAAAACATTTACCCTTATGGTCGATTTTGATTTGAGGGAAGAGCCAGAAGTCACGTGGTGCCAGATTTGGTGAATAAGGTGGATGAGGACACAACATTAATGCTTTTATTTGATAGAAATTGTTGTAAATGTTTGATCAACTAGGGGTGATTAAACAATAGGGTGAATGTTTAAATAAAAAAAAATACTGCAGTAAAAGACACATTGCCATTAATCCCACTGAAAATACTCCCCATTGCTTTGAACATGCTGTTGAATACACTGTATATTTTGGCTACCCCCGTATAGTTATCAAATAATAGGATCTTTAGTAGCAAAATAATGCTTTTATTTAACTGGCAGTCTGTATTCTAATTTTGTCAATGATTCCAATAGTGCCGTTTATAGAATTTTTTTTGGGGGGTGTCGGGGGATCAAACTCAGGGCCTTGTGCTTGCTAGGCAAGTGCTCTACCACTTGAGCTAAATCCCAAACCCCAGAATTATTTTTTCCTTCAGTACAGGATCCAGTCCAGACTCATGCATTGTATTTAGATGTCATGTCTTTCCCTTCCTCTTTTAATTGGGAATAGTACTTTAATCTTTCTTTGTCTTTCATTGCACTGGCATTTCTTCAAAATATAGACTAATTAATTTATAGAACATTCCTCATGTCAGATTTATCTGATATTTCCTTGTCATTGGATTCAGGTTATGCATTTTTGGCCAGAATTCTATATGTATGATGTGTACTTCTCAGAGTATTAACATCTGGAGACACATAATTCTTGTTCATCGGTGGTTTAATATGACAAATTTTCTAAATTTACTTTCTTCCATGTTTATCAGTTAGCATGATATTATAAGGAGGAACCCTCCCTTTTCATTTGTTTATTTTTTATTTATAATCAATATGGATGCATAGATTCCTATTTTTTATAGTGGTTATAGCCTATTACTTATTTTGATGTTCAAATAATCACACATTTTGATGTTCAAATAATCACACATTTGTTTCTTTAAGCTGCTGCTGTATTTCTGTTTTTTATTTTTGACATATCGTCATTATTTTTTAAAGCACTTCTTCACTTCCTGGAGGAAGAGAATGCTCCAGGTTCATCTTATATCTTCTCTGCCCACACCTGTAATTATCCATTTCTCCAGGGAGCCTATTGGTTCCTTTAATTTTATTTTTTACTTTTTGGGTGCTGGGGATCGAACTCAGGGCCTTGCACTTGCTAGGCAATTGCTCTACCACTGAGCTAAATCCTCAGTCCCTGTTGGTTCCTGTTAGTGGAGAGTGGTATTTAGAAACTAAGATCTGAATGCCAGTGTACACACTGCGATCAGCATGGTAATACTTCTTGTTTTTTTCAGCAGATGAAGTTACGGGATAAAAATCGGTTTATATTCATACTTTCAATTTCCATTATCTGACAGAGTTCTTTTTTGGCCTCCTTTTTCCATAATTGTGTCTCTTACTTCCACCTTAAGAACTCCAGATATCCAAAACATCAATGTATTTACTCATTTGAGCAGTCCTGTAATACGTGTAAAATGTTTTCAAAATTGTACCTCCTTTACTACTCCAAAAGCAAATGTGTTAGAAGAGTTCAAGGTCTATTTGCAGTTTTGTGTCTCCCTTAAGGTATACAATCAAAACCCTGTGCTCAGAACTTACTTGTTTTAGTCCTTTGTCAGTCCTTCTGTATGTTTGTATTATTCTTTTGTAATACATCTGAGTGTATTTCTTTCTGTTTTCATCCAGTTTTAAAGTTCTACTCATCCTGGTTTATCTAATTTTATCTTTTGACTATATGAAATAATGAAATGTATCCCAAAATCAAAATTACACGAAAAAGCATATCCAGAGAAGTTTTACTTTCTCCTAGCCCGTCAACCCTATCTCATTTCCCTGTAGGTCACCACTTTTATTGTTTTCTAGTTTATCTTCTTCGTGTTTCTTTTGAGGAGAAAAAGCAGATTTGTGCATGCTTAATATCCCTTCCTCTCTTTTACATAAAAGATAGCAGACAGAATATTCCCTTTCATACTTTGCTCATTTACTCACTAGTATATGCTGGGAATCACAGACGTGTGCCTTTTGTTTGCTCATTGTTAAATACTTGCCAAATAATTGATTTCATTATGTGCTGTACTTCATTCATCCCATCTCTCGTGTTGGGGTTCTTAGGTAGTTTCAGTGTTTTGCAATTACTAATACTGCTGCAGTGAATAAGTTCGTGCATTGGTATAACTCCAGGGTAGATTTCCAGAAGTGCGATTGATACATTTAAGAGTAAAATTCATATGCAATTTTGTTAGAAATTACTGACTTCCCTTTCACAGGGACTGTACAACTCTGAATTTCTACCAGCAACAAATGAGATACATTCTCTGTAGTCTTGCCATAGATTAAATTGTCAAGATTTAGATTTTTTTTCTCAGCCTGATGGGTGAGAAATGGTATCTTATAGTATTTTAATTTTTATTTCTCTTGCTTGGAATGACATTGAACATATTTTCATATGTTTAAGAGCTATTTTTACATATTGTGAGAAATTGTTCATATATTTTGCTTATTTTTATAAATGAGTTTTACTTTTCTCACTGATTTTTAGAAGTTCTTTAAATATATTTATATAGCCTTTTAAATGCTTGATTTACACACACGTATATACACACAGAAATGCATTAGGCTCTTAGTGTTTTTTAAATGTTTCCCCCAATTCTTCATTTGTCTTTTGACTTTACTTGCAGAGTTTTTGCTAATTGAGCTGTCTTGTTCTTACTGGCCTGCCAAGAATTCCTTTCTTTAATTCCCAGCAAGGTGCTGGACATGCTGACGGGGCCTGAGTCTCTCAGCAGTTGGTTGCAGGAAGAGAAGCTGAGCTTCCTGGGAACTAGGAAAGTCTCCAGCAGTGTGTTTCTCACTGTCTAGGAACATGGTTTCATGACTCAACTTCTCTGTGATCGCCTGCTGTGTTCTACTGTCAGACTGCCAGGCTGTTCCTATAAGACTACAGTGAGTCTCTGGTTTACGAATGAGTTCCTCACCAGAGAACATTTGTAAGTCAGCTTCCCTCGGAAGTCCGACGAAGTGAGTCTTACACACCTTTGACACAAACATACAACGTAACCCATAAAATAAACACACAAAAATACCGTAAATAAACTGTTTTTACTTTTGCAGTTACCTTAAAATGGCAAGGTAGACACAGGAGCTACTTCTGCAATTTGTTCCCATCTATGAATGTTCATAATGTGAGGTCCATTGGTGTCTGTGAAAACTTGCAACATGAATGCTCGTAAGCTGGGGACTTACTCTGTACAATATTTTCTTAACAGAAGTTCTTACTTGGCCCTAATAAGTCATGACACCAATTCTAGAATCCTCTGCAGAACTAGTGAAATAGCTACTCAAGTCCATTTCTTTTTTCAGATCCTCAGGCCTGTATAGATTGAGATCCTACTCCTCCTCATGCAGTCTTCAATTTTTACTTATACCATCTTATTTTATACATTTTTTTCCATCTTTCTCTCTCGCCTCTGTTATTTACTTTTGGGCTGAAGGGCTGATTTTCTTTTTTTCCTCTTTTTTGTTTCAACAGTTGTAAATTCTAGATCCATAACATATAGTATATTGGGAAAGGGAAGAAATTGTTCAAATGGGGAGGGGAACAAAGGGAAGCAGAGGGAGAAAGGAATGGAGGGATAAGAGAAAAAAGAAATAGAAGGAAAAAATGAAAACAAAGCTTTTGTAAATAAGTAGGGAGGAGGCATTGGAGGGAGGGGAGGGGAATGGGAAAAAAAGCAACAAGATATATCGTGTACAGGTACAAATTCCCTATGATGAATGTTCATTATGTATATCTAAAATGTACCATTAAAGTAAAATTTAAAAAATTCTATATCCATTCTGATTACCCCAGAAATCTTAACATAAATAGCTCATTTACTAAAGTCTAATCAATATCCTGGTTCCTTATATTATCCTTTTAAAATCACTTTAACTATTATAATCCTTTCCCAATAAATGTATTATTATTTGCCATGTTTCTATGGCCCATCTGATTTTTGAAACTCCAGAAGACATCATTATTACTGTTGTTATCTCAATCAATATTTATCTAGATTTATTCACGTATTTACTACTAGCTCTAGCGAATGCAGCAAAAGTGTTACTTTATTTCAAATGTTTATAATAAAATGAAGAAAGACTGGAAATTAATAATCTAAGCATCCAATTTAACAGTTTATGAAAAACAGTAGAATAATCCAAAGAAGATAATATATATTATATCTAATTATATGATATTTATATACTACATACGGATATATTATGTGAGGATTTGTCACAGGGAATTGGTTTTAATCATCTGTGGAACCTGATTTAACAGTCTCTGTAAGCCTGTTGGCTTCACGTCTGATACTGGAGCTTGAAGTCTGCTAGTCAGGAAGGCAAGATAGAGGCAAAGTAAGCAAGCGCAAGCCAGAACCTCATGAAGATGGACCAGAATCCATGTCAGTTCTTGTTGCCTCTAATCTTGGAAGCGTGAGTATCTTGCAGAAGCTGAGACCTTTTGTTGTGAAGCTTAAACATACACACTTGGCCGAGGATTCAGAGGAGCCGATGAAGGACCAGGGGAAGATGGAAGAGTTGCAAGCCCCAACCTGCTTCCCACCAATGGCGTGAGCAACATCATGCCTGACAATCACAACATAACTCTCTTGTCCTTCAGAATCTCCCAAGACATTCCTTGTGACCCATCCTAACTAGGAACATCCAGGAAAGAGAATTCTTGCAGAATTTACAAGATACAGTTTATCTTAGTGACATATTACAAGGGTAAAGTTACAAATAATCTTTTTATTGCAAACATTTAATGTAAAAGTTTCTTCTGTTTGAAATATACCTTGTGTAATCTCTTTTAGTAAACATTTTTTTGGTGTTTATTTGAAAATGTTTTAATTCTTCCCTGGTTTTAGAAAGATATTTTCACTGGCATACAATTCTAGACTGATGTTTCGGTTATTCCTGTTAACACTTTAAAGATAATTTTTCCCACTGATTCCGGATGTCATCGCTATCGCTAGGCATTAATTGCAGCAGTCAGTCTGATCGGCATTCTTCTGAAATAATGTTATTTTTTTGTTGTTGTTCTGGCTGGATTTAAGGTGTGCTTCTTGTCTGGTGTATAGTATTTTCACAATTATGCGACTAATGTGGATTTCTTTTTATTTATTTGAGGTTAGCATATAAGCTCTTAAATCTGATTTTTAGTATTGATACAATCTCTTATTATTATTATTATTATCATTTTTACATATTGCCTTTACTACATCATCTTTTTTATTTTCCTTCCAGATCTTCAATTGAATTTATATTAGTGCTATGAAAGAGTTTTTCATTTTCTTTTTTGTTATTAAAATTTATTTTCATGGCATTGTGATTAGACGTTATGATCTTTGAAATTCCTTGAAATGTGTTGACTGGTTTTATGACTGAGTTTGTGGATTTGGAAAGGTCTGAAGGTGAAGTTGTTTTAAAATTTTGTCTCATTTATTGATTTAGGTATTCTTATCTGGAATTAAAATTGTGAAAATTGAAAACAGTGACCATATGACAATTTTACTATTTACTACACCTAGAACAATGTCAAGAGCATATGTTGCTTGACAGACAAACTGGAATTACAGTCCTAATTCAGCCACATACCAGCTAATGCTTTTGCTGGTGTCTTGCTGGGTTGCTTTGAATTCTTCTGGGAGATCTGTGCAGCAGTTTACTCCATCCAGCACAAAAAAGAACTCAAACAAGTTGACTGTTTTCCTTGGAGTCTACCTGTGTGCAAGCTGGGATTTCTATTATACTAACAATATAGGCAGAGTTACTGCTGAACATTCTCAAAAAGTTAGTGCTAATTTTCGCAGGGGTTAAGTGTGTAGTTTTATTAGAAAGTATAACAGAATAATCAAAAGTGATTTTGTCAGCTTTATAGTCTATGGCAAAATTTGAAATAAAACAGTTACTAAATGAATGTCTATGAGAGAATCTGGATGAATTTTTGGCTACTTTGTTCTGGTCAACGGAAACTCTACAGGGTGGAAATCAAAGGACTAGAGTCACCATTTCAAAGGATGAAAGCTTAACCCCATGATGATGATATTCTTGGGCTATGGGCTGCAGTTGGTTTGACAGCATCCCAAGGGCGCTCCCTCTGGCGTCGTGTGCCTCCAGCAGGGAGTGAGAGCCACAAGCAACCAGGGTACACTTCTTATCCCAGGGCAGCATGGGAATTTGCTTGGCCTGCTATGAAGAACTTGCTCCCTACCCCATACGTGTGTATGTGTGTGCGAGAGAGACAGTCTCTGGTTGAGTTGCCCAATCTTGTCTGCTTGGGGATCTACCAAACGATGGACAGGGAGACATTGCCTGAGATGCCTGGCTGTAGAAGTGCTGGCCTGCGAGCTGACAGATCCTGTAGAGTTTTTATGCAGACAGCCAGACACACAGTGAGTTATTACTTAAAATCAGCTATCTCATAATTGTCACCACCATCATCATCACATCGCCACCACAGTGATCCTGTTTGTGCATTTGTGCTCCCCGTCCTCCCCCCACCTTAGGCGATATTTGTCCACTCTGGTCACACATGAAGTATCCCTTGGTTTGTTAAAACACTTAGGTTGACTGTCTTTTTTCTGTAGCTTTCTTCTTCTCTTTTCTTTTAAAAATAAACTACAAGCTGGATATAGAGGCAGGTTCTGTTGGAGCGGGGGGTGCGTTTTATCTGAATACTGTGAAGAATTCACAGCAGCTTACGCAAGATACCCGTTTGCTCCTACCGCTCACATGATTATGCTAATTGAGAAGAAATGTGTTGATGCACTATTAAAAAGCATGATCTGTTTTCAGCTTCTGGCTAAAGAGGAGAGCAGCAGCCTTGAGTGGCCATGTCAGTTTTGCCCGTATTATTATGTGCAGATGTGCCAGCTGCCAGTAGGCATTTCCCTCTGAGAGCGCTAACCACTTAACCGCGGGTCAGCGAGGGGCAGATCTGAGCCAATAGATCTAATTGCAGCCCTTCTATGTTCCCTGTGATTGCAGGTTTCTCCAGCTCTATAAACAAATAGTAATCAACTAAACCTGTTACCTCTGAGTAGCGATGTCACCATAGGAAATATTAACTGTTCGAAATACAGTAATGATGGTTTTAAACTGCGTTTGTTTCTTGAAAATAAAGAAAAAACTTAAAAAAGAAGGGAAAATCTGAAGCTCAAGGCTTGGAATTCTGAAGGGCCCTCTGGCTCTTTTCTCTCTACATAATAAAAAATTGCATATGTATACGACGTGTTTTATGTGGTCAGATACAGCGTAAATATTGTGTACATCTTTTGCTGGAGTAACAATGCATTAGCAGCATCACAAATAAGCTCTGCCTCAGCATCTACATTTTTATGACATTTTTATGTTAATGCAAGTCAAACTTATGTTTTGTGATGTATCTAATCCACCCCAAATTAATCCATTTGTATTCCTATAACCCAACCAGCTGCAGCCTCCCTTGCTGAAAAGTTAGATGTAAAGTCCAAGACAGAAATACGGCAATAAGTCTGGGCCCAGAGAGGCTTTGCTTTTAGAAGGTGATTTTCCTCTTTGGCACATGGAGGCAGTGTGGGTTTGGGTGGGCAGTTCTGGGTAGGGGCAGGGTGGAACAGGGGTGGAGGAATGATCCCGTGGGCTAAAGGTAACAGTATGGGTAATGTCACATCTCTGCACATTTTATTTTATCATTTAACTTTACCTTTGATGCTGTTTAATAATGGTTTTATCGACTCCAACTGATAGTCTCTGCCATGTTTCTTAATCTTTGGCAGGGTTTGATTAGGTATTTAGTGTGTACTAGGCATTGTGCTGAGCCTTTAATGAGCATCTACTGTATACAACTTATATGCTACATTTACTAAGAGACTACTGTGTAGAATATGTATGCCAGAACTGGAGACCAGGTTTTATCTACCTCTGTTTTGCCTGTATTTGACCGCTGAAGATAGAATATGCACTAGCAGTTGTTTGGAAATTTTAGGTCATGATATAATGTCTTTTTTTTTTTTCTGAGAATGAGCTAAAGATAGATAAATTCCTCCAAGAAACTGATAAGAAACTGATGTAGTGGGAGAAGAATTAAATGACAAAGTCTTGAGTCTGGGTCGAGTTGTATATTGATAAACAGCCCATACTTTTAAAATTGAAGAAGACATAAATAAATGGAAAAACATCCCACATTCATGGATTAGAAAGACTAAATATTGTTAAGATGTCAAAACTACCCAAAGCGATCTATAGATTTATGTGATCTTTGTCAAAATCTTAATAACATTTTTTGCAAAAAATAGAAAACCTGCCTTAAAATTAATAATTCATACGGAATCTCAAGAAAGTCCACATAACTAAAATAATCCCCCAAAATATCAAAGCTGGAGGAGTCACACTTCTTGATTGCAAAACTTATTACGGAGCTAATCAAAACAGTCTGGTGCCAGCACAGAGACAGTCCTACCAACCAGCAGCATAGAATAAGCAGTCCGGAAATAAATCCTTGCGTATATATTTGAATAATTTCCAACAAGGGTGTCAAGTCCATTTAATGGATAACAGGCAGGCTTTTCAACAAATGGTGCTGAGAAAACTGGTTTCTGTGTGCAAAATAATTAAGTTAGACTCTTACATAACATTATATACAAAAGTTCCCTAAAAATGGAGCTCTAACTTAAAATTATAAAACCCTTAGAAGAAAACATAGAGCAGAAACTTCCTGAC